>WIPJ01000813.1:136853-155925 GCA_018155075.1 Cassiopea andromeda | reverse complement strand
ATATATATATATATATATATATATATATATATATATGTATGTATGCAGATATATGTATATATATGACTTCATGAATATCCATAAATTCTGAAATCATAATTTATCATGTTGTAATTGGCGATGTTTTCTTTATCAAGGTCACTTGGCGTAATTCTATATGAACTTTGCTGCTTAAAAAGAGCCTTTGATGGAACGGTCAGCATTTCAAGTATACTTTTTAGACAATAAATCTTATCAAACCAGATTTGTAAGATAGTATAACGATCTACTTGCAAAAGAACTGTCTTCTGCTTGCTGATGCTTCACGGATAAGCACTTGCTTCAAAATGATCTCACTTACCACATGTTAGTATTTACATACTCATGCCGTTTGACAGATTTTATTTTTTCGTGTTTTCTTACAAATTCTTCTATATTTTTTCTCCTGTGGATCTTAGGATGAGTTTAATCTTTTCATGAACAACTGTTTTTTTCTGATCTGCAAGATGTGCAAGCCTTTCTACATCGCTTGACCTTTTTTCATATTTTGTCAGAATTTGATGAATGTCATGATGAAGATTGTACACAATGACCCACCTCAATTATCTTCGTACTTCTCCAGCGAACTTTCACAAATTTATCTCAGGTAAGTCTTCTAAAATACAGTCCAGAATATATTTGATGTTACTAAACCAATAAGGAAAGGTATCATTGAAGTATGCGACCAAGATAGCATCCTAATTTGCAGCATCAGAAAATTCTGACGTAAAAGCCATTCTTCGAATTTTTCATTTTAATTGTCATAAAATCATTTTGCAGCCGCCATAGTTATGGTCTGCATATTTTTATTGTTTGCTTCGTCACTTGAATTTATGCACCTTTTCCACTTTGCTACCTGGTCGAATTACACCCCTCCACAAGACACTCATATTAGTAACGAAATTCCAAATATTTTCAAAGTGCTTTGAAACCTTTTTTGCAATATAAAAGCGTTGTTTAAGCATCCCCATTTACGTGCGTCCCTAAGCAGGCAATTTTGTTTTGACTGAATCTCATTCATTCTGCATTCCCAGTATATCTTACTTTTAGCATGTTAAACAAAGACCCGGCAAAAAGACCCTCTGCGTCTGAACTTCTAAAGAAACGCTTCATCGTTAGTCACTTTGAAGTAAGTGTACCGTTGATACGTTTTGGATCTGTTAGAACATAGATGATTATAAGTATTTGTTTTTCTAAAGTGATGGTTTGAGATCTCTCCTCAGTTGGTAAACGAGTAGAGCACAAGCGCTTGAGAAAGTTGTTTGCCCTAATTCACCTTAATTTGAATTCTCATTTCGTATTTTACTACTGTTTAGAAACTGAAATCAAAGCTGAATGGAAAGACAAGACATGAAAATGATGCTGCTAAAGATTCTAAAGCAATTGCAGCTTTTCTGTACGAGATACTATTTATTTTTGTAGTTTTCGTTATATGTTCTGTTTATGAATTCTCTTATCAAGCACGTTTTTCCGCATATGCAAATGGAGGTCTATGATTTAGTACCTACGCACGAAGGGGGAGGGTTGCCAAGCAAAAACGTACGCCATGCGTACAAGGAGGGAGAGGGTTGACACATCTAAGTACGTACGCAAGAAAGTCCCTTTTTGTATGTATTTTATAATATTTTCATATGCAGGGTACTTTTATGATACTTTGGTGACGACCTTTAGTACTGTTTTATAAAACATTTGCTATGACTATTTTCTTGTCTCTCAAATGTTTTACCCTCTTCTTCATTATGGAGTCGATAAGAGTAAGTAAGCAATGTGGTTGTCGCAAGCGTGCATGTGCGTACGATGGGTGGAGGGGGGGTCAACTTTTTGCTATTTTGGACGCCATGATAGGTTTCTGCACTTAATGCTCCTTTGTTGTCGTTCATCTCAGCATCTTTTGAAGTTTTTAGTCAAAAAGATTTTTAAAGCTATGGTATTTTTGGTACCATTCACACTTTGTTCTTTTTAGACAGATTCTATGGAGCTTTGTCATTCTCTTCTGCGAATGTTTTTGGAGAAAAATCATTTTACCTTTTAGGCTTAATTTTATTTGTGACTTTTTCAAACATACTTTTTTATCCTTAACTTTATTGGCTTTTTAGTTCTGCATCAGCCAAAAAGGGTGCTATCACAGGCATTCGAGAAAGAAGAGATTCAAAAGGCAAAAAGGAAGAGCTTAGGCCAATGACGCCGGGGTTTGTACCTCATTTAGAAAATATTGCATCAAATGAAGCTGAGATTTGAAGCTTCATTGCAGTTTTGCTGAAATCCAAACCCAACTCGAAGTTTTCCCTTATTTTCTAGTCATATTTAATTTTCTTTCATTTTCTTTTTCTCTTATTTGTTTTTCTTATGTCTTCCCCCTTACGCATTTTTGCTTTGCTATGTAGTACTTTTTTCTATTCTTCATTCTTCTCATCATTCTTTCTTTTATTGTCCTCAATTTCAATTTTTTTGTATGTCATCCATGATATTTACTAGTTCCTTCCTTTTTTCTTTTTTACATTTCGTTTTTCTATATCCTCTAATTTTCTATCTACTTTATCATTAGAGAAAGATTAAAGCAAAGAAAGCGAGAAAAAGCGGACGAAGAAGCTAGGAGATTAAGGTTAGATGCACGTAGTAAGAACTATCATCTTTTATATTCACAAATAGCAACAACAGCCCAAACCCCTGCGTGTAGAATGGAAAAGGGTATATGACTGAATAGATGTTATAAAGTATGAATGAACTAGGTTGATAATGAAGAGATTATAAATTTTATAGATTAGTATGGGAGACCTCTTGCCTTAACCCATTTCATCATAGCCTCAATGAGAGATTTATGGAATATATATTATATATATAATAGAGTTATGTATTATATTTTGAAATGTTTGATAAGTTGTTCAATATATTATTGGCTATTTTGTTAATTATTTCATCAATCATTCTACGTCTTATGTCGTGTATTATTTTTGCATAATTTCGTGAAGTATTCTATAGATTGTTGTATGCATAGTTTTAGTATTTGTTTCACTGTTGTTTTTAGATTGGTTTTTAACTTAATTGCCCTAGTGGGTTAATTTATAGATAATCGTACAATTTGTTCAACAAATTAGATATTTAATTAATTTATGGACAACTTTGTAAGCTGTATTATGGATTAACTTGTGGAATTTTGCAGATTCTGTCTTCTTCTTGCAGCCAGCTAACTTCTGAATCATATTTTGAAAGTAGAAGGAAGTACTCAGAGGTTAAAAATAGACACGTAAGTTATTATCTAAATAGATCATTAGAGATTGCCTGTCAACTATGATTATTTTCAGTTCTTCAACTTTATTTAAATCATTTCATAAAATACCAGTCTTAAACAGCTGTGTGTAAAAGCTTTATTCAAATTTTGCTCTTTCTTTTACACTGCTTTTGACTTGCTCTTGCTAATTTTATGTAATTTCGTAGAGCACAGTCAGTGCCTCGTTACCGTGGTGTGAAGATGAACAGCAGCAGCCTCTATCAGAAACGTCACATGATTACTCACTAAGTGACGTGTCTTCATACGCTGTTTTCAGCTCCTCATCGACATATGAAGCTGATGATGATATTGACGGTATGTTTGATCATTCTTCTTGCATTTTTTTGTAATTTGACATTACAAACATCTTGCATAGTGTTTTCACCAAAGTGCTAATCTTTCCCTTCAAATATATGGGCTATGAAGATATCACAAGAAACTCATGCATCCAAGAATAAAACTGTTGATATTTCAGCTAGAATGCAAGTTTTTATAATGAGCTTTAGTATAGCTTTCTCCCATGAAAGCAATGAAAGTCTTTTCCATTTGTTTGTATTGCACCCACGTAAATACAATCTTTTGCAAATCAGAATGCAGCTGATACTCTCTCCCCTTTGGATGCATGAACTGGATAGCGTCAGAGAGAAATTGGCGTATCATATCACTTTGATCGTCGAGGGAATAGAACATGGATATCAGCAGCCTATGATAACAAGGAATGTATTAGAACTAAAGCCATGATAGAATCATCTTCCTATTAGAATAGCAACTCTATTGCCCTATTGGAACAAGAATCCAATTACAATGATGACCCTTATGGAAGTAAGACCGTATTAGAGCTAAGACCACGTTAGAATCACCCCCCCCCCTATTAGAACGAAGACCCTATAACCCCATTAAAGCAAAGACCCTATCAGCACCAAGTCCTAACTAGGACAGCAATTGCATATATTTCCAAGTTGGTGGATGATCGCTTAGGTATTTTAGTCGTATTGAAGGTAAACAATAGAGTTAGAAGGATCGAAAAATTGGTTGTCATTTCAGATGCCCATGATTTCAAAAGTGTTTCAGACATGCCTGATGATGATACTGGTGAATCTGGAATACCCTGTGATGAAGAACTTGCCAACACATATTATTCTCAAGCCGATGACTTCGAAGAGGACAGTTTTTCATCTGACTCTGAATCCGAATCTGAAGACGAGTATGATGATTTAGTTGAGCTAATGAACAATGCTCTTGATTTAACGGAAACACAAGGTGATCTGGAAATTGAAAGTGTCACCTCTTGTAATTACTCAATTCCGACAACGCTTAGAAATCAAAAAATCGAATCGTTGCGAAGGTTTGTTGAATATACATGAATGTTTTGTCTTGCATTTCATTCCTTGAAAAGAATTGCCATTCCATTCAAACGATCCATGGGTCTAGTGGCGTAAACGACAACCGACATAAACCGATAACCGACATGAACCGACAACCGACATGAACCGACACCCGACATGACCCGACACCCGACATGAACCGACAACCGAAATGAATCAGCATAGGTTGGGGCGATCATCATCATCAATTTATTTATAGTTGGCTATATACTATTTAGCTAGAAAAAAGCTAATTAAAGCCAACTAATGCTAAAACTGAAAAGAAAAATAACTAAGAACGATAAAATTACAAACAATTGTTGAATACAAACTAATTAAAAAACCTAAATCCTTAATAAAAACTTTACACAATCTGCAGTTGCAGCAAATTCCATCCCACTGTCTTATTCAGACTCCTGGGCAGTGAGGACCACAAGAAGCAGCCTCTAAACTGAATATTTTCTATGTCATATATTGTTGTTCTTACTTTCGGCAGTTGCAAGTGATTTGGATTTCGCAGGCTATAATAGCAATAATTTTCTGCAAAAATATCCTTCATAAAAGTTGGATTAAGGTTGTGCTTTATCTTGAATATTTCTGTCATTAGCAACTGCAAATTGCGTTGATGAATAGCCAGGGATTTATTTATATTGCAATATTAATTTAGAGAGTGATTTCCTCTGTGACAAATCCTATATGCCCCCAAGCATTTCAGATCTTAAAGGGGTCCTTCAGAGGCCTTTAGAAGATAATATTTGTGCATCATCTAGAGGAAAAATCAAAATGGGGCCTATTGGGTTGAATATCTAGGGGCCCCAAGTGTATTGTTACATCACTCCAGGGGTGTCCCAAGGATTTTTATAATGTATTCACTAAGGATCTCTTTGAGTGAACGAGTGATTCAAATGGTGCGTTAGGCACAAGAACTTAGGCAGCCTGGGAGTAGAACGCCATAATGTAAGAGCTTCTCACTTTGTCTGTCGGCGTCTCGGATGTGATACAGTGAGAAATTAGCTCCGTTAAACATGCATCTAGAGAATGTATTATCAGCAGATTTTTCAACTCTAAGTATTTTAACCTCTAAGGCTAACGCCTTGTGTGTATAAGCACAATGATTTGTTATTACACATCATAATGTGACGCTTGCAGCTTATTTTCCAAATACAGTAAGACCTGCCTTAACGGCCACCTTTACAGCATGGCCGCCTGTCCGTAGCGGTCATCAATTAACCCACCCTTAGATTTTTATACTGATTTACCTTAACAGAACGGTAACCTCTCTAACGCAATCAGCGGCTACTTTAACAAGGACCATGTCACCATTTTCACTTTATATCACGGTCAATTTTTTTATTAAATTCACCGGACTTAGTTGAATAAACAACTCGATCCATGCAAGTTCAGAATACTTCTAAATTAATCATAGAAGACATTATGTGTCTGTGCTTGAAAAGAAACACGAACAATTCGACGTTAATATCTTACTGAATGCCATACAATGAATTGGCACCATATACGTTGCCGAAAAACAAGTTGTGATGCAGAGAAATATAACTATCTATTTTTCATCTTTGTAGATTGCTATTTTGCGCATATTCTGCTAATTATCAGTTACCAAAATGACATCAAAAAGAATTATCCCCTTTCGTACCAAATCTTTACAGAACTGTTACCTTCCATAATGGCTAAAATTGGTCAGTCCCTTGCGTGACCGCTATAGGCAGATTTGGTGCCGGCGATTGCTTTCTGTCATATGCCGTCAAGCTGCCGTCAAGCTGTTTCAGCCTTCGTTATACCGGGAGAATGGAAGATGACAGATATCAGAACACAATCGCCGGCATTTTGCTGTTGTTTGGAAACCAAGCTACAATTTGAAGACGGAGTCTATAGTGTGTTACATTTAGTAGGAAAATTATTTATAATTGACCAGTAGTGTCATTGAATCAGTAAGATTGGGCTCCACGCTTAATTTTCCCTCTTAATGGTACATGTTACGAACTTCAATGCTGAACTCATTCAAATCATATGATACTACTTACATATATACGCCCCTAATTTATATAATTATGCAAAAACATTCTACCAATACAAGAAATATCACCTCTTGAAAACTGCTGAGGGGTCTCTTCAGGAACTCGAAAGTTTGGTGGCCTTTGGGAGTTGCACTATTCTCAGTCTGTTACGCAATTGTAGCTGGCCCACTAGTAAGGTATAGTTTCACTCTTAGACTGAGAAATTTAGAGATAATTAGTAGTATTGCTTAATTGTTTGTATTTATGTCTGCAAAAGTCAAATTACAAGCCTATGTTATACCGTTTTTCAGTTTTGAATAAAGTGCAATCTGGTTGACCTAAGCATAGTGCGCTTAGCAAATGCATTCCTAATCAAGATTGGATTGCTTTCAGCTGCCTAATCGTATTTCTTCTATTGGTATACAATATATACAGGATTGCAACTTACTAAACTGCTTAAATAACTATACAAGCACTACAAGAAAATCGCTTTGCTGTGTGTTGTTCGACCTTTATGAGCAGATGTATCTATTTCTTTTTAGTGAATGCATTCGCCTTCTTGGGAAAGATGACTTCAAAAAAGCTTACGATTATCTGAATAGGGTACGGTTTGACTCTGCCTCTGTGTTTACGGAAGTATCGATCATGGACGGCCTAAGGGAACTGGTAGCTAAGCCAACTGACTGCTTCCTGGTTGACCAATTGCTATTCTTGGAAAAACAAGAGGAAATACAAAATCAATCGACGTAGCGTTTGCTTTGTCAGTTGTATGAGAAAGCTTTCATTGTTTTTATATTTGTAGTCGGAATGTAAGACCGTTGAATTTGTAACGCTAAGCTGTATTTTCGAAGTTGATTGAGATTCGTCTGTACCCTGCTACCAGTTCTGAAAGCTATGGAAAGAAAGCCTTTGTTTTATGCGGTAAGCAAGAGGACTTTGTACTTATTGCCAAGACGTTGCACAATCATGACAGATTCACTAAATTTTGCTGACATCATTTCATTTTTATTTACAAATTAGACTTGTATGATTTTATTTGTTTTGACCACCACCACCATGTTATCGTTTTCTTTTTCATTATCATTTTACTTGCAAATTAAATTCCCTGTGTGCTGCTCTACTTGCTTCTGTTAAGTATTTTATCTTTGATGTGTAAGTTATAGTCAGTAGCTCTTGATTAATTTTTAACAAATAACTGATATATTGATATCTTCTTTGCGTAACTCTTATAGTATCAACGTAATTAATAGATGTTTAAATTTTTCTTCCTATGCATGTAAACCTGAGTTTTGCTGGATTTCACTTTCTCGTCCTTATCAATACTAAAGGAAAAATCTCAATGAACTTGCTGCATTTCCAGAGAGTCTTCCGCTCAGCTCTACTGTATCAATGGCCATGCTTATTCCTGAATAGATCAATTCACTTCGTGCAACAAAGGGAAATTTGAATCCCTGTCGTCATATATTGCTTTTTGGATTTTGACAGAAGTAAGGGATCGCTCATTATTTATGCCTCGGGTTGGGTCTGAAGAGAAATAGGTTGGGTAAATGATTTTTCAGACAGCTTTAAGGTTGGGTACATCAATTTTTCGTTTTATTAAAGTTGGGTAGCAGACTTTTGATAGCTCTATATTGGTTGGGTAGCTATTATTTTTATAGTGCATACTCTGGTGTCTCTAATGGACGGGCCCCCCGTCTATTAATTTCAGGAGAATTTTCCTCCCCCCTGTTACTTATTAGCACCCCCTTCTATTAAAGTTTACAAATCGATCACAATCAAAATACGTAGAAAGTTACATCACCTTGTAATAGAACCATTTACCAGCATGACCCACCTTCTCTTAGCACTCCTTCGCTATTGAAAAGCTGCCGACATGCATGCCCCCTTCAATTAGCATCCTCTTTTTATTGAAAACTAGCCAACATGAACATCCCTTCTGTTCACACCCCCTTCTGTTCACACCCCCTTCTATTAGAGACTCTAGAGTAAGGTTAGATAAAAATAATCACCCAAATAAACATTTCTCTTCAGTCCCATCCTGAGGCATAAATAATGAACAGTATGATCCTTAAAAACTATATGATTCTTATCTCTTGCAATATCTAAGTATATAGAGCCTCACAGTATAGTATTTTCATATACTGGTATTTAAGCTTTTAGCCTTTGTTCACTCTCATTGATCAACGTATATTGATCATTGGGAACTTTCTGAATTAATCGCTCCTTCACAATAGGCAGTGATGGATTTGCTTCTAAATTGTATGCCCTTTCATAACCAGCTTGTCTATGGCATGATACGTGAGGCTTTCCTTACTGCCACATTGAGTTGTTGTTGGTGTTGCTCCTCCTCCTCCTTTCTAACTAGGGGGCATTCATAAAGGATGTCTGCACATTGGGAGAGGGAGGGGGTTTAGCTGTAACTGGACATCCTTTTCAGTGTGGTTTCTGCAAGAGAGAAGAGGACATTTAAAGGTCATTTTATTATCATCTTCCTGTGTTAAAGATTTAAAAATAAAGAGGCAAGCAAAAAATTAGTACAGTATGCATGTCTTTTTAAGAGAGATTTTACTTTTCCAGAGTTTTTGCAGCTCTTTACTTGTCTTCCAATGCAGTGCCAGGACAGAAGTGGATATCGGGAGGGAGAAAGCTGAAAACTGACTAAAATGTACGGGCATCCTTTATGGATTACCCTCTGCCCACACGAATGGTCATTCTTTTTATTTTTGTTAACGGACATACTGTTGTCGTTGCTATAGAGTATGCCATTAACCATTATTTTCCAGCGTGTCTTGTCTTTTCTCTTCATATCAACTTTCAGTACCAAGCCATGTTTGTTCATTTTAATGGCCGAGTAGATCCCCTTGAGACCAGTAGATCCCCTTTTCAGTTGTATTTCTTTGTGGTCTACATAACCTGTTTGGGATAACGACAAGCGCAAAAATTTCCTTGTAATGCTGTTCAAGTCATTGTATTCTAAGAAGGTACAAATATTTGGTCGATTCTCGCTCGCTTTTCTCGAGCAGTTTCCAGTTTTCAAATTATTTTTTAAGTTTTTTGCCTTCGTCTACAGGTTGTTTTGCGATAATATTTTTTGTAGTATTTCTTCATGTAATTAAAGCCTTATCATCTCCATCGATGTACATAAGAAAATGTTCCACAGCTTTTTCTTATCAGTCGTTACTAAGTCTGTTGATAATCTTTTGATGTCTGTCTGTGTAAATGTCTGTAAGACACTTGTTTATCGACAGTCAAATCAGAATTGCACCTGGATAATCTTTCATAAGGAGTGTGAAAGTGTAGGAAGGTGAAGCCAGAGGCGTAGCCATAGGTGGGGTGAGAGGGTACCCTACCCTCCAAAAATTTACCTTGTCGGCAAATTTGCGGTTCACCAATGTGTTAGTCGACGTTGGAACGCGAGTAAAGCCTTCTTTGTCGACAAATTTGGTTAGAGGGAAGTCTTCTTTGTCGGCAAATTGGGGTTGCCACCCCTCCAAAAATTTGCCTTAGCTATGCCCCTGGGTGAAGAAAGAGAATTAGACAACCTACGTAGTGTTAGGGAGGAGAGGATATTTCTATTAGGTGAAAACAGTCTGGTAATGAAACTGCGGGAGCATTCTCTGCTTTTTGACATACCCCAGTTAGGGGATGTAGGAGGGGGGATATACTTAGTCATTAGTCAGGCAAGAAATTATCCAGTTTGCTACTGAGCAAGATTTCTATCTTTCGTTAGTAAAGACTTTTTTTCGGCAAAACATGTGCTTGTTAACATATGCATGTATTTCATTGTGGAATTTCAATATAAACAGGCTGTCACAGAAATTTCAGGAAGTGTTATCTTTTATGATACTCAATACACTCAATTTTACCTCCGTTTCCCCAGCCCCTCCCAATTCCTTCGGGCTTGGAGGGTGCCTCTAAGAAAACTTTAGTTCTGGCGCGAGCATTTAGGGCGGGATGCCCTTCCTGACGTCACTAATGGCATGTGGTGGGCCTCGAACATAGGACCATGTTGGTCTTAGTCGAATGCATTACCGCTAGGCCATGGTTGCTCTTGTATGATTCTACAACGTACTGTTTTATTAAAGGATATTTAGAAGCTAAAGCAAAGAGAACTAAAATCAGCTACAGTTAAAACCATTCAGATTGGGAAGGAAATGGGTATCCGATTATTCTCCCCTACCGTATAGTAGTTGGGAAACATTTCCTGTTCACCGTCAGTGGTATAGCCAGGGTCGCATCTTTGGAGTAGGCAAAACAGAGTAGCACCAGGGAAAGGGCATTGTCGTAAAATTGGAATAGTGCCAGTAACAGAGTTATAGCCACTGTCAGAGATCTGGAACCAAATAAGGCAGAAGGGGGCTTCTTGTTGCCAGTTTGAAGTTATGGTTCCATTACTTGTGAGCTTTTAGTAATTGCGTTGAGTTCTTGAAAAAATGTTATAGTTAAGAACTGCACACCAGGCCACAAATGGAAAAGGGCAATCTGAATTTTTGAAAATAATGACTTTATCAATAAACGTTCTTGAATAAGCTGAAGTAATTCCCTTTAGTCTTAAGTCAACTGAATAAATATGGTTAGTCATTAGTCTTATTCATTAGTCAAAGGTAAAGTAGTCTGTCAGTCAGCTAGTCATAACCCCTTATACACTCCCCCAGTTAAGATTAAGATGATTTTCAGCTCCCCAACACATTCGAGTTCGTTTTCTTACTTAGTTGCGCCTATTTCTCGGAAAATATGTAAATATAATTATAGGGAAATGTTATTCTCAAACCTCAAGCTACTTCGAAAGGTAACCGCACCACTGTTTTGATAGCCAGTTTTGAAGACTATTTGATCAAATTTCTACTCCAGCCACAATAGTCTATGATATCGGCTGAAGGCTGCGGCTAGGATACAGCTCTGAGCTGTTTCTAGTCGTCGCTAAAGTACATAGGTTTGGTGTGTTCAAGTTTACAGATTTTAGAGCAAATATACTCTTTTTTGTAAACATGAAGTTTATAAAATATTGAGGCTGAAATTGCTAAGCTTGAAGAATAATTTAAGAATAGCACAAAGCTCAAGTTTGATTAAGGCTTAGAATTTTGTAATAATCTAGATATGATACTGCTTTTATATTAGCTTTTGCATTATCGATACAATATTCAGCTCTTGCTTTCTTTTTTGGTAGGTAAGCATGAACCAGCATTGGAATAAATTCTTTTGATCTCAAAATCAGAAAAATTTAAGATTTCCGAAGCTAAGCGAAAAATGAATATCTTTATAAACAAGGAGTGTACAGAAGGAGTAGCTCAAGCTATCATTTTGGCGAATGTAGATGTGATTAGAATGGGAGGGGGGGTTAGTGGATGAAATTTTTTCATATTGTCCATCTTTTCATATAATCCACTGGTTGATCTTGCATAGTTTGGACCATTAGAGATCCAAGATGATCCAGTTTTTCCAATCGGCTTCATTCCCCCAAATATTGTCGCATCATTCGGTAAATACTGCAAAAATTTCGTACAGTTTGGTAAATTTCAAAACTGTAACTATATTTTGTAGCAATATGATTGCTTTATGGTTCAAGGCTTGAGGTTCCTACAACAGAAGAAAATCTTTAAGAAGGGAAAATAATGAAAGGGAAAATGGGTGTGGCTTCAGAATCGAAACACTTGAGGGGCATGGTACCCAACATCCTTCATGACTTATTTTATAACGCAGGCTTGTAATATGACAGCCTCAAGATGGCTGTTGTGGACCTGCAATTCAACATTTGTATCATAAAAGAAAAACTTAAAAACCTTACAATATAAACCCTACCTTTTATAGTACATAAAATGGTTTTGTATCTTTTGTGCTACTCCCTTCCGGCGCTACGTCTATGCTGGGATTTCAATAGCCTATCTTCATCCCCGTATGAACCTGATTGGAAAACTTTTAATAATGCGTAGGGGATTTGCTTCGTGGCCTAGAAATTGCGCGGCTACAAACAGTTTGCATGAAAACTTTGGGCGGCTTAGAGTAGAGTAACGGATAAAATTGTCTTGCTACATTTTTGCACGACTGGAAAAATCGTTTTACAAGAATTGCACGGTTACAATCGCGGCTGACAACTGATGTGCGTGGGGGGGGGGAGAGAGATTCTCCGCGCAAGGCAAAATTTACAATCTGGCGTATGACAACTCTACTGCTTTTGGGGTCATTCCTAGAAATTTTCTCCTGGGGGAAAGGCCTAAATTCTAGAAGCTTGGGGGATTGCCCCTAGAAAACTTTTTCTGATATAATGGGTCTGATTCTTGAGGTCATTTGTCTACGTGCCTGATTTACTGAAAAGGCTTGCTCAACAGAACCTAGGCATGGACATCATCATTTGCATTCATGCAATCCATTGATGCGATCGGGCTGAGGCCTTGAGCCGCAGTGTGACGTATTTCCTTGAAAGCAGCCCAACCCTCCTTCCGAATGAGTGTCACCTAAACATGGATAGTTCTCTGGTGTTGTGACTGAAATTAGTGGACGTTATGTCCATGTGCAACATCTAAAATCTTCTGACTAGACCAAGACTTTTTTACGCTGTTGCTATAGAATTTGATATTTTGGGCTAACTGTTTTTGCAGGCGAGGAGGCTACTTGTTGTCCAAAAGTATGCACTGTACAGTAAAGGTGGAGAAGCAATCCGTAGACAGAACGTATTTCCGATGATTAGGCCAAACCGAGAAGGACAAATTTGCAAGTAATGTAATGAGAACAGGACAGCAAACTGGATGCTAAAGCTGGATATACTTAATTCTACATTCACTTTTAGTTCGCAGGTTAAGATAAGAACAATAACCAGAGGGACAGTTGATATATCTTAGTAGGCCATTCGAACGACATGGCTGTTGAAAATGAGCACGAAGAACTTGTTGCAGAATTGCCTAAACTCGAGCAATTATCTGCTGAAGAACGGCTTAAAGCGGCGAAAAAACGTAGAGCATCCCAGTTAGAGAGATGGAACGTAAGAGTTCAAACTGAGGAGTTATTTCCACCCATTATAAAGGCGAATAAAGGAAAGCAGTTGAAATTTGATGATACAATCACACTTATTGAATCATCAGCAAGGGATGATGCTGAAGAAGGTAGTCAGATTCTATTACTTTTTTATTTAAGGCATTTTAGGCAAGGGTTGTTCATCTTCCGGATGTTATATGATTTCCCATGAGATTAATTTAGTTCCTTTTCCTCCCGCAAACATCCAAATAGTTGTCTGAAGGCCAATCTCTATGTGAGAATTTATTCTTTCTTTTGTGACCTATGGCTTAGTCATGTTTTACATTAATTCCCAATCAATGGGTTCCCATGGCTGTAAGTTGTTTCGTTGTCAATAGTAGCACTTCCCTGCAATGTGAGTCTGATTGTATCTTTTAAGTTGATCCTTGCCCTTATCTGGAATTCCAAAGCGTCCATGTCGTTAAGTGTAAATGTTTGCAGTTGGAATGCGTAGTTGTGCTAATGATACATTAAAAGACATCAATCATAGATTCAAAGTTTGGAAATGCTACAGGTGCTTGATTTACTCGACCAACTGGATTCAGTCTGTTATCAGACATTAAGGGTAATGTGCATAACTCGACTTTGAAACTGCCTTTTGTAAGCTGTACTTCTTCAGATCAAGTATTTGAATTTGTCATATGTAGCTAGAAGGGAATGCCATCTGGATAGCTGAAGTGCGATTTTAGGTTTGGTAATAAGTGAATATGAGCAGACCTATATTTTGTCATACTTACACCCACACACAACCACACATGAGATTCATGAGACCTTATTGGTTTCAATATTGCTCTCAAATTTAAAATGAAAATTAAGTTTAGCAGGACTGAAAGTGTACATGCAAAGTATATGTTTCTGATTCCTCATGTCATTTGTTTTTACTTACAAACTAATCTTAAAGAAACAATTTTATTATTGTTTGCTGTGTTCATTTGTGAAAGGATATTTTCTGTGGAATTCTAGGGTATAATATTTTAGTCATACTCTCAGTGAATGAACTGGTTGAAAATGCTTCCAAAATTTTGCTGAAGTAAGAGGTTTGCAGTGTTGCATTCCATGAGACCATTTGACACTTTGACCCTATGTTGCTAGAATACCATTTATTAAAGATTGTGTACCCTATTTTCTGGAACTGTTGATAAATGGTTATTTATCACCATATGCTTGAACCTTGAATAAATTCCCCCATTTATTAATTTTAAAAAAATCCACACAGTCTTATCCCAGACCCTTGTTTATTATTTTTGAGTCTGCAATTTGATAAAATTTTTCACTTTTGCTACTAAGTATGAGAATTTGAATTTTCTACACTGTTTTACATTTGAAACAACTTGTAAAGCCCATCCATAGCTATTGATGATTGGAGAAATTTTCCACCTACTCCACTTAGTCCAACTCCCTGTTTACTTGGTTTTCATGATATTTCTAACCAGCTGTACTATTCAAATCCCCCTGCCCCATTTATTTAGGACCAAGAGTACTTGTGTCATTTTGGAATTGCAAACCGCTATGTAGCAAGTTTACAATTCCAAATTGACACTATTTTTTGCAACTGCTTTGCTGGTGAGCTACATATGCAAGTAGTAAGTGCTTATTTTCTGTGTTGTGAGTTTGTGTATAGGAGTTGTTTTTCTGTTTGGTGATGAAATATATAGATAGCTGGACATGGAATGTAGATAAGGGCGTTATTGAAGGCATGTTTTTGAATTGTAGACACTGCCTCTGTCCCATGCTTTTTTTGCTTTTGCAATCAAGAAAACTTGCAAAATACAGTTGAAGACATCCTGTAGCCATGTTGAATGCCTTCATCATTTGTTTATGCTGTGTTTCATTAATATTTTTTATAGGTTGGTGTGTTTATAGCAACATTTTGTGAATTTTAGTCCCTGTAGCTCTGGTTGTATACACGTTTTTTATAAGAAAAAAGTTTATAAGAAAATGAGAGGTTGAAATGGTCAAAATCTTAAGAAAACCTTTAGAAAATTACGAAGCTCAAGTTTCAAAATTAAGTATTTTTATTGGCCAAAAATTGATATTTCATTATTGCATTCAAAATGTTCAAGATGGAATTCAAATTCAAGTGTGCAATGTTAGTAACAACTGTTTAACCCTTTTTTGCCAGTTTATTTCAGAAAAAGTTAAGAAAAAGGTAAGAAAATCTCAGGCTCAATTTCAGGAAAAGTTAAGAAAAGTGAGGCTCAGGCAAAATTGTTGTTCTCTTATCAAAAAGAAGACATGTACCCAACCAAGTCAAAAGTTTTTCCATTGATTTTTCTTGTGCCATTAGGTAGGCCATTCAATGAAATTATGTAATACCATCCCTTTGGAGGTTTTTGTTCCTTGTAAATGTTAATAAATTTTAGGGAATTCAATTGAGTATATCAACCAAGGGATCAATGTATACTTTGAGGCATTGAATGTCATTTATCATTAATGTATTGATTCCAAGTATTTATCCATTCATAAGATTAGAACTTGAGTGTCATATGATATTGAGAAGCTTGTTTAGATTTAATCTGCTTAACTGCACACAGGATTTGTAGGTTATGTAGGTTAAAATGTTCTTTGATTCCACCAAAAATGTGCCAGGAAGTTAGGAATATCTTATAAAAGATATTCCTAACTTATTTTTTTTATCATTTTTTTACAAGGTTGATGGGAATTTTGTTCATATGAAGCAAATTTCTTTCAATATTGAGTTAATTTTTGCTCTAGCTGTGCTCTGGTTTTAGTTCTAGTTCTGCTAAAGAATGGAATGAGCCCAGATTTGCAGAATCTAGATGGCCTCAGTGCACTTCATCAGGTATATAAATATGTCTTTGTGTTCTTAGTAGCTGTTTGGTTTCAAGCATTTTTGTATTTACATACCTTTGTCCCATTTTGAGGAGGCAAGCACTTTGGCAAAAAAATTAAATGATGTTTTGAACATTCCATTTATATGACAAAGTATTTGAGTTGGTAACATCTTATATTGATTGTAAGTAAAGCAGAAAAGTACAAGGTATTTTGTAGTAGAAAAAAAGAAATCTGTTCAGATTCAATGGTGATATCTAAAGTAATAGTGAGAAAATAAGAGAGTTTTGTTAGGTGTCAAACTGCCAATGCTATGAGGAGAAATTTGCTGTGATGAATCAACATTGATAGTAGTTGACATTCCTTTCAGGCTGTTATTGAGGACTGTGTTGATGTTGTTCATGTCCTTGTTGAAAATGCTGCAGCACTAGATATAAAGGATGCTGATTTGTGGACACCTTTACATGCTGCAGTTGCATGTGGAAACTTTGAGATTGTTAAATTTTTGGTGGAGCATGGAGCAGACATGGTTGCCATAAATGCTGATGGAAATATGCCAATAGACTTGGTTGATGAGAATGAAGACATTGAAATGTATTTAGACAAAATGATGACTGAAAAAGGTAAAGTATTAGATGTAATAGAATTCTGAAACATTCTGTATACATCATTGTATAAGTAACCTATCTAGTATCAGTGGTACTTGATTAGATAGGGAAGACAAAAACTTTGAAAACTTTGAAGTTCAAAAACTTAGATAGTATAAATAGTATAAATTTGCACTATGGTGCTTTTTGAACTTCACCTGAGGTAATAGGATCTTTGAAATTGCCTTGCAGGAAATGCACAATGCACAAATTTTGGTGGCAAATTTTTTTGTAGAGTTTGCTTTATTCAGACAAATATTTGTAGAAGGCATTCACCTGCTTTGAAGAATTTGAAGTTGTATAGTATCACTGAAATTTATATACTCTCAGGTGTCAAATAAACATCCCCCCTGCTTATTAATTTTTTGATTTTTTTCCAACCCCCAGACCTTATTAGGACCCCCCATTTATTACTTTTAAGAAATTGACATTTTCTAAAAACCCCTCATTTCATTTCCTTTCTTTGTTAGTACTATTTACGCTCAATTTTCATGGCAAAATAGCGTACTGCTGTATGTATTTTAATTTTATGCTCTATGACAACCTGTTTTTGTTCTTTTCGTCCTTTTATAATCATTTATAGCCTTTTCTCAAATTCCAACCCCCCCATTTATTTTGACCTCCCCCGTTTATTAATTTTCGGAATTTTTTCCGACCCCTTATTTATTAGGACCCCCGTTTATTTGGCACTTGAGAGTATTTTTAGGAGAGCGAAAATGCTATGGAACATTGCTTGTTGTATGCATAGGCCAAATGTTCAAATGGAGGTTGGTTCATTTACGGTTAAGTATTTCATAGCTCTTATATTGTTTTTCAAAAATTGATTAGGATATACAGAAGAACAGCTGGAGAGCATTCGAAATGCAGTGGCTGACAGGATGATGATTGATTTGCGAGACAGTGTACAAAAAGGACGTGATTTAGATGTCAAAGATGACACTGGTGCAACTGCTGTAAGTATAAAGATATGTGATTTATATAGGCAATGAGTTACATGGGGTTCTTCGCCGTTATTTCACGCCATATTTACTGTTATGAGACCCCCACCCCTCACGTAACGCTCTGTGCCATAGCTTCCAACAGGGGTGGTGCCAGGAATTTTTTGAGGGGGCTGGCTCTTCCGACAAAGGGGTTAAAATACTGCTTTAAAGGTGATGTAAATACCAAAAATCTCCGAAAACATAGTTTTTCACCTTACGACAGGCACTAGCATGCTCCAATGGGAGGCTACAGCCCTCTAATCAATCCCTGGTGCCACCCCTCTGTATGAATTAAAAATAGCGTAACAAATCAAGGTACCCTTCCTCCCCCCTACAGGTCTTACGCAACAGTTAAATGACCCCCGTGCACACTGCCTTGGGCATTCTGAGCAAAGATTTTGAATTGAAGAAGTCTTCTTAAACAATTTGTTATGATTTAGTTAAATTTATCAAAGTTGAAGTCATCAAAAATTGAGTGATTTCTTCTGTACTTTGTAGATGCATGTTGCAGCTGCTAATGGTTATTTAGATGTAATGGAATTCTTATTGGATAATGGAGCATTGGTTGATGTGCAGGATAGAGACGGGTGGCAGCCAATACATGCTGCCGTTTGTTGGGGGCAGGTAAAACATATTGTTTCTATAGTATGTGACCCCCGTGCACTAGATAGGTTGTACCAAACCTCTTGGATAGCGCCCATTTCACTAAAGAATAGTTTATCTTGAAAATTTTGATATTTAGACAGTCTGAAATAGCTGGAATAGATTTCAGCTCGGAGCCAGTATGACAATATAGAGATCACCTTTTAATTAATAGACCATCATAATGCGGACCACGTATCAAGTAGATGGCGTAGAATTTGGCCTGCGCTCTGTGTTATGTGTCGTATGGAGTACAAACATAAATTGTGCTAATGAGAAGAAACTGGAGATAGACACGTTACGAATTTTAGGTGCTATTGATTGGGGGGGGGGGGGGGGG
>WIPJ01000813.1:105869-136668 GCA_018155075.1 Cassiopea andromeda | reverse complement strand
GGTGGGTGTTATTAACGACTTTTAGAATGCTTGCATTGAATAGATTCACTGTCTTTGTTCTGTTTAAGTGTCCATTTCCAAAAGGCATGTGATGAAATGCCACGAACAAAGTCATCAATTAAAAGACGAACGACACTGCTGAATACTTTGATATCGTAGAACTAGTTGGACGTGAATTATAATTTACCACAGCACGAAAAAGCGGCAACATTCTTTTCACATACTTAAAAGCTTTTTTTTCCGTCCGACACTCATCAGAGTATGAAAACGTCGGATAGTGACCTAAAGGTTAGCCGAAATATATACGCAGATGCGGTTAATGTGATAGGATGCATCTAATTGGTCACATTTGGGGCCAATTAGACGCATCCTATCACATGTAACTGCATCTGGATTTAGATTTCGATTAATCTTTATGTCACTATCCGACGTTGTCATACTCTGATGAGTGTCGGACGAAAAAGCTTTCAGTATGTGAAAAGAATGTTGCCGCTTTTTCGTGCTGTGGTAAAGTTCTGTAGTACCAACAGACTAATTATATTTTACTTTGATCTCAAATTATTGCTGCAGAAGTTGTACATGTTTATCAACTCTAGATAACTGAAGTGAACCTCTTCTTCATAATTCCAGGATGCGGCAATCGAGATGCTGTTTAACCACGGTGCTGATCTCGATGCTAAAACAAACAACAACGAACGCCCTTCTGGTAGGTTTGATGTTCCTTTCCTTAGTTTCAATTTGCTTTCGCTCTGCCATTTCCTCTCTGCTATACCTGTCCTTTCTTCTTTAATTACTCTCTGCTCATGCAGTATCGCCCATATCGATGTTTCCTTCCCTTGTATCTATATGGTTCTGCAGTTTTTGTAATAGGCCATTGCTCATCTCATTCAGTATTTTCTGCAAATAGATTTAACTGAAGATGAAGAACTTTTGGAAATACTGACTGAACTGAAAGAATCTGGGCGTAAGTTAGTGAAATCAGTGAAGCGATCGCAGAGTAATAGTTCAAGAAGGTGAGCTACAACTCTTTTCGCACCAATGTAGGCAACGGGCGGAGAAATATATTGATTTATTGAGAGTTATCACGAATTTCTGCTGAGTTGTAGGGCAGTGCTTTTGTACATGCAGGGATCAGGAATAAGACTTGAGTTCTGTTTTCTATTAGGATTTCAAGCGAATAACAGCAAAATTGAAGTTATAACTTATGAAGCAGAATATATGGGGGTAGCTACCTCAACAATTTTTGTCCGGAACGTTTTCGAACACTGTATTCTTTTTAGGCCCTTTAAGGTGCCAGTTAAAACAGGATGCTGCCCTCAACAGTGCAGTAGAAAGGCATTCTTTGGAGATAGTGCTATCTTGGGACTTTGCTCTTTCCTTCCAGAACGCAGGCTTCAAGTTGTGTTTATTTGGAATACATAAACATTAGGCTTTAAGAGATAATGGTAATGAAGTTCTTTTTCTTTATTTACAGTTTGTGCGTTAGGAGACTGAGCCTAGTGGACAAGCATCAGACATCAAAGAACGATGCATTAAGTGAAGGAATTTTCTTTCAAAAGCCAGAAGTAATCAGTGTTATGATAACCGCGGTATGTATGCGTTTTCGTTTTCGTTGCATTGTCATATGCAAGCATTTCTATGCATCTTTCAAGAGTTATGGTATCTGGAAGCTATCAACCATTAATCTGATAGCAGGGACACTGGAGCAGCATTGAAGCGAAAGTGGCTGAATTTTTCAGGATGTTTAAAAAGATGTAAGTTTCTTATCAAAGGCAAACATTTTTGAAAAATATTATTCAAAGCCACATTACAAATTTCAGATTTTGTAAATCCGTTCCTTGTTATTCTATGAATCTACCAAAATAATTTATTCAGTGCTACCTATGGTCAGCATAAAAATGAAACTTTTCTCCCATTTTCCCAATCTCGTTAAAATGATGATGGGCGCTACCTCATGGGGTCCCAGCCAGTTCCATTAGCTTAACTGAAGCTAATCATAGCTGTGTACGGTCAGAAACTGGATGGGCGACCTTCCAGATGAACGACCAAAACAGCTCACTCCGCCGTCCTTCGGAAGGGACGTTGAACTAGGGGTCCAATGCTTGGATGCGGCATGCATAGTAGGCCTAAATTAGCTGAGATAAGTATAACAGCCTACTCAAAATAAAGTAAGCAACAACAACAACAAAAATCACCCTTCAACTCCCTTGGCTAGGAACGGAGTTTCAATAATGCTGTTTTTACTTCAAAAAGCTTTCGACAAAATAAGACAGACAAAGAATCCTGTGTATTTTGCTTTGAAAGTATAATAGTCCAAATGAAGACATCAGGCTTATAAATAGCATTTATGAAGCTTTGAAAGTTTGTCAGGGTAGTTGAATAGATAGTACTGTGATGTTAGCTTAAAAGAAAGAAATTAAGCATTTGTTTTACTTATAGGGTGAGGCAGAAGATGATGATGAGCAGAAGCGAAACAGCTTGAAACGAGAAAACCACGAAGCTCTTCATTATAAGAACTTAGACCCACAAATAACGCATCACACATCGTCATTCTCCACAAAAGAAACTGTTATTTCACAAGACCGTGAATCAGATGTCCAAAATCAGCTTACGAAAACCCCACAAGGCGTCACTAGCGTAGAAAAGACGAATAAGCACGATCAAGAAGGAAATGCTTCTGTTGAAAGTGTTCATGTTAGCATAACGGAGAACAAAAACAAAGATGATGGCCTAAGAGAGCCACAGCTTGTCTCTTACAAAAAGATAACCAGTCCTAGTCTGGGTTAGTTTCTTTCTATTGTCGCTTTATGCTTTCTTGTGTTGTATTTGCATCTCTCTGTGTATCCGTTACGTGTATCAGAAAGGCTGAATTTGTATTGATTCGCTAGGGATGTTTTATCATTTTGGCATGGAAAGCTATAGTTACTTAATCCTTTATTGAAATCACAAAGTCGATTTTGAATAACTCCTGTGTTTTGTGGTAAGGATATTTTGTTATGCACTCTCATAAGATTACTTTTAAAGCCGATTTCTGTTCTTTGTATTGTTTGGTAATTGTTATGCAAAGTCACCGAGAATTTCCTGCGCCGAGCTGCTCTTCATTTTTTTATGAATACTTTTATGAAGAATTTTTTATGAAAATGTGAACAAATGGTTTCTTAGCAGAAATGTTTTTCTGCCGTGCATAGTCCTTGTGGGAGGTAGTTAATGGGGACCTGGTTTCGACACTAGAGAGACAAAGACAGCTTATATTTATTGTTGATAATCCAGAATAAGTCCCAGTATTACTGGCATTTTATCATGTAAATCAAATACTATTAAGTGCCTGATTGCCATCCCACCTCTAATTTATTTTTGAAAATTTTTCCAACCCCCTACTCTCATTTGGACCCCCCATTTATTAGTTTTTACGCAAAAATTTCTCAAAGCATGTTCGAAACAGTTATTTTAAACAAATCTTCTTGTCTGTTGGCAATATTTTTGTGCTGCTTACATTCTCACGACCATGGACGCCTGATTTATGAACAGAGAGTGCTTCATAGCAGTATTTTATCACATTTCAAAGCATTTATTGTACCCTCCCCGCTTATTTTGACCCCCCGCTTATTAAATTCTCCTATTGTTTCCAGCCCCCATGCTTATTCCAACCCCCCGTCAATTAGGCACTTGAGAGTACGGATTTACCTATTTGTTTCAGCAACTTATGCTGACATTTGAATAGAGAACTATTATACAGTTTCTTTAACTCGTGTATTTAGATATGGGAGAATCAGTTACATATTTCTGTCGATGATAGAGCAGCGTTTGTTTTTCGTTTTCTTTGTAGGAATTACAACTGCTCCTGTTGCACAGCCAGAAATCGATTCTCCCCTTCCAAGGAATATAACAGAAGGTGATGCATATGAAGACGAATCAAAGACAGATCCAACTTTAGATATTGAGGCTCGTAAGAAGAACACAGCAGATCAATCTCGTAATGGCAAATTGTCTGCAAAAAGCGAGGCTTCAGTCAATAAAAAATGCTGCTGTATACTGTGATTAAAATTTTGAAAAGATTCCTATGTTTGAATTTATACACTATGTATTGGCGCTAAGGAGAAACATGGGACATTGCACGATAATTTTGCATGACAATTTTGCTATTGATTCCTTTTCCACAGACCCATCTTGGTGAATTATCGTTTCTTCGTGTCTTCATGCATGTAAGTTTTAATTGTTTGGGGCTATTTATGCCGTTGTGAAGCGTACTTTAGTCATTGCATCTTTCATAGATTCATTAATACTTTTTATGGCCTTGCTAACTCCGGAGTGGAGTTTTTTCCACGGACATATAGAATGCAATTATCTATTATACTAAAACAGAGAGTTATATAATAAAATACATGGAAAAAGGGAAAAATAAGTTTTAGAGTAATGAAAATTAGCGAAAATGAGCATTTTTGTGGCAATGTTTTCACTTTTCGAGTTTCGAATTTCAAGTCGTTGGCATCAGCAAGCTAATGGTCTACATTAAAAATTGTGAACGTTCTCCAAATTATCCGTAGATAAGTTAATGCTTGGCTAGCAAAAGTTTATTTTTTGCCATTTATGCGATTCTGCATTAAGTTATTTCTTTGAAATGCTTTTATGTTTAGAGGATAGTCCTTAATAGGGAAGAATTTCAAGATTTAGGAGTCAGTTCCAGGGTGTATTATAGTCTTGCAATTGTTTTGATTTACGAACAAGGATACTCTTTGTTGAAGGAGTTTTAGGGGGGGGTATGATGTTGCATGTAAGTAGCCAATTTATATTTAATGCTACGGGTTTGAGATGGCAGCTGTTAGAAGGGGGGACGTTGAAATTCAGTTTATTGACTATGCATTCTGCAAAAGCATTCATAGATTGTCATAAGTCTTAGTTAACTTTACATTAAAATGCATGCTTAATGTTTGACCCCATTTGTACTATTCATCATTGTAGGTAAACGTTGACATTTTTTATCTCAGCTTCATTTCGTACAGATTATAAATAGAGCTAATTAATTGGTACTGCTAAACGTGTTATGATGCAGGATTGTCACTTCATGAAAATGGAGAAGCCATTGTATTTTTTGTCTAAATCATATCCAGTTGGAAGGTTAAGCTTGATTTTAATTTATCAACTTAAGAGTAAAACTCCGTGCTGACCACTCATTAGAATTGCAGCATATCTAAAATCCCAAGTTTATGGCCAGAATAAGATTGAAGTTTGCAATTATTCCAAGCAGTCATCAGATTTCTTTCTGATGTTAAATTTTCCAAGCTAAGATTACCGTGTTACGGGGAAGGGGAGGAGTTATTTTTGGATGCAACATAACGTTGATATCTTAGAAGCAATCAGTTCAGCTGTAACTCAAACTGTTAAATGAAAGTGTAATATTAACATACATGCATATTTTTACCACATCTTATTCGCATCATCACATCTTACTCATCTGCGCGAACGTGAGTGTCATTTTTCCTCAACCTGTAATTTTCAATATAGATTCCATTTGAATTCTTGAGATTAAAAATCTTTTTAGTACCTTGTTTAGGATAGGGGCATTTTGTAATGATTTTTAAAAGGGGTTTCCTATGTTCATTGATAACTTTTTCAAGTATGGAAACACAATATACTCTACTACGCAATTTTTCTCAACCTGAAATTGACTGTTCGCTTGCATGGCTTGAAAATATGTAGCTTTTGATGTTTATTTTGACTTATTTAAAATTAGCTCCAGTCGTAGCCTTTTATAGAGAAATATCACTGAGCTTTGAGTTATATTTGGGCTATGCTGAACAAAACCGAAGATCTGGCAGCATGGTTTTCCCATAAAGTTTTAAATATGCAATTGTATTTTGCATTCCAAACGCAGAAGGGCAATCGCAGTTTCTATATTACTTCGTAATTCTGCAATGATGCAGAGAAAAGCGCTTACCTGCCTATGTACGTGGCGAGATTTTGGAAGTAGTGGCACATCGTGTAGAGCATTTTATGTCAGGTGTTATAATCTTTTGATTTTGTTTGTTGGTAGGAAATATTTTCAAGAACTAAAGTGAAATTATGCTTATTCTTTCTTGTTTTTTTCTGTCTCCCCTTCTTGTCGTTTTGCTTGTCACAGTCAAATGTCTTCTCGAACAGAGGTCGTCAAACGGCAATGTCAAACAGTTGTTGCTGTGAAGGAGACTCCTGAGTGGTTGCCTTGTCTACAATGGCAGCTGTTATTGTTGCGGTTGCTGTTGTAATTGTTGACAGTTCATTTTGGCAAAATGGAGACTTGCCTTCTTCCAACTACAATGCAGTAATGATGAGATCCTGCCTATACCAGGTAACCTTTGTAATGTTGAAATAGGTATGTAGCATGAGATTTTTTAGAGGAATCAAGCCGTTGTCTGGTTTACTAAAGCAACCTTCCATAACATGCTTAGAAATGTCTTGGCTACGCTTATTAAGATTTGATGTAGACCAATTTGTATTTTGCTGTATTTAAGTGCAACAAATAAAACCTGTAGTGATTAACATAATTATATTGGTTGTTTTATCTATTTGAATGCATTGCTATGCTGCTATACTATAAAGTGATGTTTTGTGCAATAGGAATTCACCTTTCTGCAAGCGACATGCTGAAAAAAAATTATAATATTTGAGTACTGAATGCTTCTGACTCAAGACATGGATGACCCAACAGCTAATGATTTACCTGTAAGAGACAGCCCTGCTAAAAGAGGTATGCTTTTATGTGTATTGAAAATTCAAAGAGATTATGCTCAATTTTATTTTGTCTAGTTTCAAAGTACTATATTTCAACTCCTAATGACAGTCATTCAATATAGATAGAGCTCATGTGAGAAGATATGGCAACATTAAAAGTTTTTTGTATCAATTTGATTGAGTACTGTAATGGAAAGATGTTTTCTACAAAAGCACTTTGGAGATAATGTAGACCAGGGGCTAATTTCTGCAGCTACTTTGAACTATTTTATTCATAATTTTTCTTGTTCCTTCAATAAATGGTTTTGTCTAGAAAAAATTGACTACCAAATTCTTTACTAATTTGATTGATTAGACACATTAAATAAAACATTGATTAGAAGGGATCAAGCTGTGTTCTCTGTGGGGACTTAGCATAAGGCTAGCTCAAATAACTTATTCCTAATCACTGTACTATCCCTATACATGCCATGATGTATAGTGAAGTATCAATAATCTTTGTTAATCTTGCTTTGATTTTCTTTCATTTTTATATACATGGTACACCTATTTAATTTTTACTGCAATTCATTCACAATGGGCTTAATTTTTTTACCTTGAAACAATTTAGGGCCAATCAAAAACATCAGTGAAGCAAAAGAAAGGCAGTTGGTTGCCGCACTGAGCAGACAAGACCTTGAGGACAGATACCTGAGGCTTAGAGAAGATCATGTTGTATGATGTTATCTTCACTTTTGCATTTTGAAGATATTGCATTTTGATCAATTTTGCAATATATATATATATATATATATATATATATATATATATATATATATATATATATATATATATTATGTGGATTGAAAGGCTGAATGTTGATTTTCCTTTGATAGGAACTGAAAAAGCTGACAAGAACTCAAGAGGAGAAAATGAAGCAGTGAGTATTTTGCTGTAGGTCAAATTGTTTGTGGGTATATTTTTGATTGTAACAAAGTACTACCAATGCTGTTTGTGAAAGGACAGACTTGTATTTTTGGAAGATTCACACCTCCATCATTCTTGTTTCCTTTTCATGAACCACTTGAGCAGTATGTAATGGAACTTGCTTCAGTACAATTACACTCTTCTTATTTCACTTGATCTTTTGGAGTCTACAGTACATACATTTAGCACTTTTGTGACATGCATCATTGCTTGTAGGATGGCCACCAAGTTACTACGTCTGGTTAAGGATAAAAGGAAGCTTGATGACAAAGATGGTGGTAATATATTGCAAGCAGTTTCTATAAATGCATTGCATCATCAAGTTAAACTGTATTTGTCTTCCATCAACTATCAGTCATAAAGCTTGGACAATATATATCTTAAGCTCATAGTATTTTAATAAGGAGGTGCTCTCTCCTTGATTAGTCTGTCTATTGAGAACCCTTCCTATAAAATTCCCTACACAAAATTATCTGCTTTGTTTTCTGTTGTCTTGTACAATTTTTAGTTCTAACTTATTGTCTTTGTTTAGTTAATATATATTTTTCAATTTTTATAAGGAACTTGTTTGTAGTGGAATTTTAAATTACAAAGAACTGAAAGCAGTTTTTCTGGCATGAATAGTGCCACAATGATTAAGCAATCAGTGGACTGATTGTAGGTAGCCCCTGGAGTCTAGTGAGTGATTGGGCTGCTAAATGCACTAAAGAAAAGCCTAAAAATTATTCATATTATTCCAGAAAATTTTGCATCTTTTGGCAAAAATTATGATGTTATGTGGTGTAAAGATACTATAGAGTATTTTGTATTTTAACAAGCATTCAGATCTTAACCTGATTTACACCCTAATTATATCAAAGTAGTACAGTGAAATTTTAGTTGTTTTTTTATAGTTCCAAGGAGAGATGCAGAAACTACAGAGTTTATTGAGGATCTGCAAGATCAAATCAGGGAGTTAGTCAAAGCAAATGAAGCCCTGAAGAATAAGGTATTCAACCTGCATCAGTACTTTTGTACATATTTTGTACTTGCCACTTAGCCAGTGTTTTCTTCCAGTATTCTTGAGCTGTATTTCAGCATCACTGACTGATTGCTACTGCTTGGGATACTCTTTAATGTATTCATATTTGGTCATGTGGAGAAGGAAGGTATGATAAGCTTTATCTGCAAAAATCCTATTACTTGTAAAGATGAGCAAGCTGGAATTTTTTTACAGCCATGTCCAAGAGATTCTTAAGCTTTATTTAAAATTTAGCAACAGCTGATACAATGTTAGGAAGTAAATTAAATTGAATTCCATTGCCTTTGTGGTTCATTATTTGCCTTTCCACTATTTGATATGATTTTTCACAACACTAGCTCACTAATTTTGGAGCTCACTACTTTAGACCCATAAATTGCATATTTGGCTTTTTAGCTCACTGTCACCAAGCAACAGATGCATGTACAGGGAAGGAGGCAAACTCCATATGACAATGTGAAGCCAAGAGTCCAAACTGTAAGCTCCTCTATCAACTGAACATTGTTACCTCAGGTTATTGATTGCCTGAGTTTTTCTGCCATGCTACTAGAAAGCTGTTTTGCTGTAAGATTTAGCTACATGTGAGGTTATGAGGAATAATTATAGCATCAAAATATTAGTTGTACATTTAATGTTAATTTTCAGTTGATGCTGTTGTATAAATGGAGACTTCTTCCAGCCCCCCATATAAACCCAATTTATGTGTGGTTGTAGTGTTAAAATTAATGCTAATTGCTTACATTTCACAGGGAATATCTACTGGCAGGGCTTCATCTCGACAGCAAAGAATAAAGGAGCAAATAAGGATGGATACACCTGTAGAACAGAGGTAGTTAGTCATGGAATTTAAAGTCAATTTGTTGACATTGACAAGTTTAGGATAAGTAAACCTTTAAATGCTCTGAAATTGACTTTTGATGGTGGTAGTTTATGAGTAATTATTTAAGAATGCTTCTTAGTTACTTAGTTTCTCAATTTTAAGATTGTTTGCCTTGATTTTGATGCAACCACATTATAGCATTAAATGCTACAAATGACATAAGGCATTCTTTCAACTCAGCTGTTTTGCTAAAGATGGAAAGAAGTCTCAGTTGCCCAGCACTTCAGTTCTACTTTAAAGACACTGTATTGCTCATCTAGATTATTATGGTAATTCTGCTTCTGATTACAACTCATAGGAATGAAAACTCAAATTGAAATCCATTTGCAACTCAAAATTCTACAACCTGAAATCTGAAAGTATTTAAAATATTTTCTGTTTCATTGCAGACCATCTGGTAGAGCACCACCACCATTGTTGCCTCAACCAAGGTGATTTTAATTTGATGTTATGATACAGATGTTTCAAATATGATCATGATATTATAGAAGTTCTGATTATATCTGGAATTTTGAATTTTATGTTATGTTGGGTTTATTTTGTAGATATGGTCATAGTCTGCTTGAAGAGGCAAGGATAGAAAAGAGAGAGCTGTAAGTGCTTAGGCCAATCAAATAGAGTGATGAGTGTGATTTATCTGTGTTTCTTTGCTGTGTTTTAGCATGGCTACAGTGTTTTTTCATGCTCCTGCAAACAAGGCCACATCTTTGTTTCTTTAACTACTTCTTCATTTCTTAATTTTCAGAGTTGCAACAAGGGGCTGAGTCTGTATTTCCCATTTTTGTTTCTTCTCTCATATGGATTAGAATCATAACACAAAATAAATGACAAAGCAATTGATATTTCAAAGCATCATAAGGGAAGTCTACATTTTTGCCATCTTCTTTTTCAGTGAAGATTTAATTGCATCCCTACAAGAACAAATACGAACACTGGAAGAGGAAGGGGCAAACCAAAGGAATCAGGTATGAAAGCCTTGTTTGTCAATTTGGATTTTAAGAGACTGACAGATGTTGTGGAATTTGTAATTCTTAACAATAGCAGTTGTGTTGAAGGCCTCAAGTTCTTTTGATCTAAATTGAAATTGAACTTGTCTGTTGCTTGACCCAAAAATCTCCCCACCCCCTGCTTTCCCAGATCATATAATAAGTTTTTGATTCTACATAATGTAAAATAATGATGCCATCCCTTAGACCCTTGGAACTGAAAAGCATACTTCATACCTATCCACATGTGTCTTGTAGACGTAAGAATTTCCACTGGTTAGCAATAAATCACGTGTAACATTTAGATACATTGTATGCTCCTTTGAACAGATTCGAAGAAACAGGATTGATTTTGAAGAAGAAAAAGCGGATTATGAGGCGAAAATAGCTGAAATGAAAAAGTATGTAAAAGAGGAGATTAGGGATTTTTTCTTTTGAGACATAAACAGACAAAGATTTTCGAAATTTTGATGGATGTTTGGAAAGTGTTTTGTCACTGGTATATAACTTCCGATAACCTGCTTCCTTATTTATATCGATCATAATTTTATAATGATATTTAGCCGTCATTTGACAAAATTTTCATCCTTTTCTGCTACTATTGGACTAGTTATGTTTTATATAAAAAATGTATTGCTAATTGCTGATTCCTTGATAGTACCACAAGTTTTCCTTCTACATTCAATTTATATGCTTGTGTCAATATTAAAGTCCTAGCCTTTTAATAAGTCTGTTTTTTCATGTTTAACATCTTTGAATGTGTTTCCTAATTATTAGTGAACTGGTTTTTCTTGCAGGTCTAGTTTGAAGGAAAATGTAGAGCTTGTGCGACTAGAGAGGGAAATAAAAGAGAAGTCGAACAAACTGGAAGCAATGCAAACGAAATTTCTTAATTTAGAGCAGGTAATTTCACACAAAATCTTTCTTTTACATCTCTGATCATCACCTAAAAATTTAATCGTATGTGGATATGTTCTTAATTTGTTTCTGAATGTTGCATTGATTCGACAGTTTTATAATTATAGATGTTGGAGAAGATCAAATTAAGTAATGAAAAGTCTCTAAATGAAATGGAAACACTGACGTTGAAACTGAAAGAGGTAGGACTACTCGATAAATTTTTCAGTTCGCATGCTTTCATGCATAGCTTGTGCGGTCAGGAAAAATTATGGAAAACTGTTATTAAGGGAAGTGAGGAAATGTCAGGAAATGTCATTGAAACTTGAAGAAAGTCAAGGAAAGTCAGGTTTCCATACAAATGAATTCTTTGGTGATTAGGAGACAGCTCTACACATTGCATACGCATGCCAAAACCAGCTTTTATTTGCTTATAAGTTGATAGTTTGTTGATACTACAGAACTTTAACACAGAACTTTACCACTGCCTTTTCGTGCTGCTTACAAGTTACTAATGAAGTACAGCATTGACACCATAATTTTAAAAGATGTGTCAGTCGCATCATTTGTAACACCGGTTTGGCTAGGAAAAATGTTATGCATTTCTGATAAGTAGTCTGGAAGAAAACCTTTATTTTCAAGAAAAAAGTCAGGAAAAGTCAGGAAAAGATATTAGGCAGGGATGGATGTTTTTCATAGTTATAGTTGTAAACTATTGCTTATATTTCTCATCTTTGAAGCAGGATAGGTTGGGAAAACGGAAAATTTTTGTTGAACCGTTTATTCTGCTTGAATACGCCTACTATTATTTTTATTAATTCATAATTTCTGGTTGTACGCTAAAGCTGTTTTTCTTAGAAAAATTATATGATATGTTTTGCATTCCTTCAGAGCACTTTGTCTTGAAAGACTAGTTTATACTACTATGTACCTGCTGTTAGGTAAAATCCCATTATTTAAGTTCTAGTCCTCTCCCCAACCCCCCAACCTTAGGCCTATTGTGAAGATTTTTATGTATTTCATTTTTGTAGCTTCTTATTTCTTATTTTAGGAACAAACAAAAAACTCAACGCTTCATAACGAAATCAGACAAGCAGACTTTTTGAAGAAAGCCATCTCAGAAGTAAATATTTTAGCCATAAACCTTAACCCTTTTTAAGAAGCTATCTTATTCATGTCTCTATTCATACTTCTTATTCATGCTTCCCACTTGTTTTGAACTAGAAATTGTATTGTGAAGCATTTCCGTAATGATTTGCAACTTTGTTTGGATTTTGGCATGTTAGGTTATAGGACTTTAGAATTTTTGATGCTTGAATCGAACTTTTATGCAGAAAGATGAGACGATAGCTGACTTAAGAGCAGAAAATGATGTTTTGAAAGAAACACAAGAAAAGATTCTTCAAAGGTAGTATTGATACATTGATCTACGAATATAAACACAGCGTTGATTGCTCATCTTGCTAACTGTTTGGAAATCGGTATTCAAAAAATTACTTTGAAACAGCCAGGCTTGATAAATTGTTGAATTTCTATCTTGTGTGCCTATCTGGTATGAAACGGATAGTATATAAGTTTGCTTACGATAGATTTTATGATAAGCTCCTCCTGATTAATCACTTCCATGACGTAAGCGTAATAGATATTTTCAATTGCTGTAAGACATTTTTTAAATCATTATTACCCTTATATCCACATTTTCCTTCTACTTTCCCATAAGTATTGCAAATATATACAAGAGCAATGCAAACTCCGAATAAAACACAGTATTTGAAGTGCCATATTGCTGTAGTTTATCTGATTGAGAACTGTATGTTACAGGGTATCTGATTACGAGATTTTCAAGACTTGAAACGAGTTTATGATTTCTCTTTTCTGATTTTTAGTACTTTTGATGCGGAAAGAGAACGAAGATTTCGTCTGAAGGAGAGAGAATACCAGGTACAATTTCTTACTTTAAAGTTCTTTGTTTTTACGAACATAAATACTAGGTGATTGGCTCAAGCATATTTTTTGTTCTGCTTTCTTCTCTAACTTGATTGAAGTAAGCTCATCCTATTCCTGGAGCTGTGATCTTCATTCTTGCCATATTGAATCTCATTGATAATGATGATGTTGTTGTTTCTGGTTAGGTTAAGATATCACAGCTAGAGGCTGTAACGAAAGCAGATGTTTTAGAAAAGAACGATGTGCTGGACAAATTATCCCAAGAGAGAGGTTTCCTATTTTCAACTTTTTAATTTTTCCCTTTTTGATGTATTCTATTTGTCCAGAGGATTTCTCAATAAGCAGTATTTACCATTTTCCCATATGGATCAACCTCAAGAGTACATTTTTACAGTTTTATTGTAATATTTGTACTGTATAAAGCTGTTAGAAAAACCAGTAGAGGAGAGATAGCAACAGACAGAGAGGTTGATTTTCAAACTGCTGTCCTAAAGTCTTCAGGAAAGTGTACTCAGAGTTTGATATGATTACGGTATATTGAAAATCATATAATCTACATATAAACAGGACCATTTGTCATATTGAACTATGGTGTTTTGATAAGCATATTGATTTGATCTCTTCCCAGATGAGAACGAAAAAGTTCAGACGGAATTAAAAGAGCTTAGGATTAAATATTATTCACAAAAGGAGTTATATGAAGATTTGTCTGAAAAAATGAAGTTTATCTCAAAGGTAGCTATGAAAATTTTCTACTTAGTTCAATTAATCAATTCTAATTCAAGCGATAGCAGAATTTATGCGTTTTGGTAAGACGAAATTATCAATAACTATTATTTGTGATTCTAGCAATAATTTTTCCTAGGCAGGCGTATGTTTTAATTTTTTAAAGTTTCAAGATTTCGATTTACCTTTTGGTCAATCATTAGCTTTTGTTTAGAAAACAGATAAATAGAAAGGCAGAAAGTTTAATCATTGTATGCGGTTTTTGAATCAGAAATGTGGTTATGGTAATTGATTGGAGATAATAGAATATGCTAGAGGCTTTCCTTAATACAGTTTATAATTGTTTGTGTTGCTACAGATCTGTTATTTAAAGAACACAGTGCTTAATTAAAGAAAAGAGATGAGAAGGGTGGAGAACTGCATTTTTTTGAAAGAGGGAGGAAAAAGTTTATATATTGTTTTTTACTGATCAAGTAGAAATTCTGAAATATGATCAGATTGGGTGATTTGTTTTGCTAATTGGAATTTTCTTATTTGTTTCTCAGGAAAGCAATATTGACTTCGACGAAATGCAAGAAGCAATCATGTTAATTAGAGTTAGTAAATTATATATTTGAAGGTTCACCTCAGTTATTTATCATTCATGGTCATCTGTTTCACTGAAGTGGAGTTTACGCACTGATTCCCTTTCCTCGTCATGTCTTACAAAGATTACCAACTGCAAGTCTGTCTTTTGGGATATCTGTAATAGAATATTTTTGTCATAAAAATCATTTATACGTCAATTTTTTCAGTTGCTTTTCTTTGTGCCATTTTTGTGATTTTTTAAATCTTTTCTTATAGTTCCTTTTCTGTTCCTCCAATACTTTATGTTTACTTTAGGGTAGGTGTGGATTGTGTACTACATGGGAACTCAAAATAGATTTTCCTTATTTCTTCCAAATGATGCTACCATGGCCCATGTTGCATTTGAGTTCTTACATGCTGAAGTGGGAAATCTTCAGAGCCATCATCACAGGTAAAATGGATGAAGAAACCATTTATTGATTGATATAGTAAGATCTTTTATGAAAACAATATCTCATGACGTAATCCTTTCTATCTGGATTTCAGGCTCGAAAAGAAAAGCAAAGCCAAGAACTTAGTTTTCTAGAGAAAGTTGATGAAGAGATGAATCACGGTAATTTTTCGATCATAATTTAATTGCTCAATTTACTCTTTTTGATGTACTTATTCTCTCTCTCTCATTTTAATTTGAGATACTTTCAAGTTTTTTATTGAGATTCACTTGGTTTTGTAGCCAATTTTTGTTGCTGCCTTCAACGTAGATTTGTAAACTTTAGAGTTTTTCTTTTGTCTTAGCTATTACAGAGTTCTTCTAAAGTGAATTTAGTCATTTCTGATCATTTACCGTTCAATTAGACTTCGTTCTTGCCGAATTTGCTATATTGTCATTTAAATGACCCTCGAACGCTGTATCTTTGTAGATCTTCGCAAGCAATTGCTAGAATTGCAAACAGCCCATGCTGATACAATAAATGAGTTGGATAAAACACGTAATATGTTACTTATGCAAAACAAAATAAACAGAGACTACCAGACTGAGGTACGTCACATTCGTAGCACTTATGCATTTTAAGCATATTTTTCCTTTCAGAATAATGCATTACATCCGTATTTATTATGTATTCAAGGATATGAAGATCTAGACCTGTTCTCCCTAGGTTGAGGCAACAACCCAAAAAATGAACGATTTGAGGAAAGAGTATGACACGCGAGTAAATGAGTACGCACAAATGCTTGATTTGAGAGCTGAGAGGATCAAGGTACTGAAAAATGTCTGCTTATTAATTATTATGGTGTATATGATTATGGCTTATTGTTTTGTATAGGGCTTATTATTATGATTATGGCTTATTGTTATGTATATGGCTTATTGTTATGTATCTTTATACCTTAAATATATTATCTTATGAGCTGGCAAATGTCATGATCCCCATTTAAATATCATGATGTGAATAGGTGCAGAAAATTCTTCGTAGGATCCATTATTGAGTTTGTTGTATGAGTTGCATGTATTTGCGGATAGATCATCAGCTCTAAAGTATTGTCTTCATTCAGGTTATTTTCCAGTTGTTAGTATTGCTTAGATTTTGAGTTTCAATATAATTTTCATCTCAATCTTTACCGTAAATTTCTTTTAAGAGGAGTCAATCCACATAATAAAACTTTCAACCTCAATAGGTCTCTTCAGTGTTTTTAAGCAGGCACCAAAATCACAAATGACCATTGAGAACTTACTAGGTGTTGTTTGAACCTATATATGTGCAAAATTTGGTGTTGATTTGGAGAAGTATGCATCATCCTGTTCGCAGATATGCTGATTTAGATGAAAAGGAATGTGATGATAGGTAGAATATTGACTGTGAGATCTTTTTGCTAATTAGAAACTTGAAGCACAGTTGAAAGACATTGCTTATGGAACAAAGCAATACAAGATAGACCCAGAGCAATTGGTAAGTCTGATGATGCAAGTTTAAATGATGATTGATGTATTGTATGCATCACACCTGTTTTTCATAGCTAGAAACGATCTATCGAACTAAGATGTGGACTGGCACAATTTCATTGTAGTCTTTGACCACATGCTACCTCATTCAATGCATTTTGGTTTATTTGTATGTTAATACTTGTGTATCATTGAATTCATAGCATGAATTAGAGGCAGCCAACGACGACGCAGAAATTGATGCAACATATGAATTAGAAAGAGGCCAGAACATAATAGAAATCCATATTGGAAAGGTACGATCCTCACATTTCAATCCTTGCAAATATGAACTCTTTCAAAATTAATAACTTGTGAAGCACACAGTGCAGTAGTTTTGCTATTTTCAACGGTGATTTTATGACTTGATTAAAAATGGAAGCTGAAAGATAGTTTTCTTTTCGTTATTTGAATGCTTTCTACAATTTTCAGCTTCAAAAAGAGCGTTTAAAGTAAAAAATGTGTTAGCTTTATTCTGGAAAAGAATAATTTTCTTTTACATGTTCTATGCAAAAAATGCCACCTGAAAGCAGCTATTTTTTACTGCCTTGAAGTGTTATTCACAGAGATGAAAGATTCAGGATCACAGTCAGGACTGCCGTGAGGGGAACAGGAGGCAAATTGCCCCAGAGCCACAAGCTCCAAGGGGCCTAATAACACCCAATGCTTCAAGGTCTGGGGAGCCTCATAAAGTAAACCAGCAGTAATTTTCCAAACTTATTTCCTAGACCCTGAAAAGTTTCTGCTCGTTTAGCTCGCAGGGGGCCTCATTGTACTCTTTTTGCTCCAATGCCTCAGAATTCTCTCGGTGGCCCTGACCGAAGTTCTCAACAACTTGTTGATAGACTTCTTTCCTGTGCAAAACATTCGTAGGGATCTTACTTCTGAGAAATGGGAAGCAACTTCCATTACTTTCGTACTTAAGTACTAACTTATTATTTCCACATTGAAATGTAAATTCTATGCAATTTTGATCCCTTATATACATGCATATTACTACTGTACACCCTTTGATATTTCCTCTAAGGTTCTTATTACAAAAGAAGGACTGGTGACATTCGGAAATGCAGAGCCCATAACCTTCGTCACCTTTGAGTTTTTTGAATTCGAGATGCAAGCAACACCCGTGGTTAAAGGGCAAAGGTTAGTTTCAAGAGCTACTTGCATTGAAGTGATGTTAACATTCAATCCAGGTCTGAAGAGAGTAAATTTGATGACATTCATTGATGATAGAGCCGGGAGGCTGGGGGAGGGGCTACTTGGACAAACTGTTGTCCCAGAAGGAGAGAAAACCTTTTCAATGTAGCTCATTTTGTTTAAATCTGGATTGTTAATTTTACGGCTTGAACAAATCAGTTGATAGCATTGTCATAAGTCATATTTTCAGCCTTGTAGACAGCAATATTGCCTCTAGGGCTGCCCCTTCTATCAATAGATGCAAATGATTATTTCTATATACCTCTGTCGTTGTTCCTACTTCCTACAAGCAGATTCTATCGTGTCATCGATTTCTGGTAGAATCTATTTTGTAGCCGCTGCTTTGGTGATTTCGTCTTATATGATGGCCTAAATCAGGCGATTCAGAGTAAAATGTTGAATTTTGTGAATTTATATAAGCCCATAAAGAGAATGATGTTATTTATTTTAGTTTTACTTTATAATTTGTTAGATTTATGTTGCCTTGCATAGTCCTTGCTCACTTCTTACGTACATCTTACTAATCTTTTGCTTACATCTTACTCACCACTTGCTCTGTGATCTCTTATTCCTCCCCAAAATTTTTTCGTAGGCCGAGTTTTGGATTCACTTCACAATATATTGTAAATATAGATGATTTCATTTTGCACTATATTCAGAAGGAGACCCTTTCTGTGGACTTTCACCAAGCTGTTGGAACTGAGTACAAAACATTAGCAACTGGACGACTTCGAATGAATGGCTTGCTTGAGAAAGGGAATGGACGTATATATGGCACTCTCAAGTTGCTTGGTTGGTAAAATTATTATCACATGCTTTAGCTGCTTATTTTTTATAATCAATGAGATCGATGTTAATGATTGTCGTGTTGCAATGATTTCAGTGATTGAAATGATAATAGAGTTCATTAGTGATGACGTCACAGAAATCTATTAGTAGAATTTTTACATTTTGACCGCATTGAATGAGAGAGCACCATAGAATAGACATGTGTTGACTATCTTAGGCGAATATTGTCAAAATGGGATGAAATACGACCATTTGATGATCGAAAACTTGCCATACAAACCACTGTATTTTCTCCTCGTTCTAAAACTTTTAGAACCAGTCTCTAAATACAGTGATTTGATAATAAGTGTGTCAGCATCCAATTGCCTATATCTCGGTCATTGTTTTTCGAATCGAGCTGAAATTCGTCAGTAGTAGCTATTTCTATGTGTTTTCTCAGAATTTAAAATCAAGATTAAAATATACTAAGAATATTATTTTCGTGACATCACACTATTAATGAACTCTATTATGACTGCGCTAATGATGATGACGATTATATATGATGGTGGTTGTATTAAAAAATAGTGACGATTTTGAGTATAGCTTTCTAGTTTATATTAGATATGATGTTTGTAGGAATGTTCAGATGCTGGAGACTCAAAAATATCAACAAAAACGTTTATTTTTTTCTCGATTTTCTCTCCGTTTCCCCCAATTCCTTGGGGCTTGGTGGGTGCCTCTAAGAGGAGTTTAGTTCTGGCACGAGTATTTACGACCGGATGCCCTTCCTGACGTCACCAATGGTCTGCGGTGGGCCTCGAACCCAGGACCACGTTGGTCTGTGTCGAGTGCTTTACGGCTAGGCCACGGCTGCTCATATCAACCAAAACGTTTATTGTTAATGATAAATGAGAAATATCTACACATTTCTGTCATAGGAGTAATTATTCATACAAACGGGTGTACTTGAAAGCATATCTCTTATGTAGAACTTCTCTTTTTCATGTAATTGCCAAATCATTTTATAACAAAAACAGTTTCCCTCTTGCAATTTCAGGCATCGAGAAAAATGAGGAATTTGCTGTACTGGAGTATTGGCTACGATTGAGGGTGCCGATGGAACAAGCATTGAGATTATATAAAGTAAGTCTTTTCGTGCAATGCTTGAAAAAGATGCCTACCTCGTTTGCCTATTTGCCAGAATGAAAAGGTTTTAATATATAAAACGCCTTTTCATTTTGGTAAACAGGCAAACAAGGTGGTCATAGATGAGCATTCTGGCAGTTGTTTCACAAACTAATGAAGCTGCAGACCAAGAATTGATTTTAAGATCAATTCTTAGTCTTTGCTTCATTAGTTTGAGAAACAAACTGCCAAAATGCCTATCTATGAGAATCAGTAACACAAAACCAATAGAATGCTTTCAGATCTGAGTACCAATATTTTTGAATGTGTTATTTCATATTGATATATTCGGTGTTGAACAGGAAAGATCTAAAGCCTTGGGCTACATGACATCCAATGCATTGAGTAGTGTAAATGAAGAAAAGCCAGAGAGCCTTGAGTCTGGAATCAACGAACTGAAAATAACAATTCACAGGTGTCGAAAGCTCAAATCTACGACGAAAGGTAAGCATTTTTCATTTATTCGTATGTTTAAAATACGTTGGAATTTTGTAATGAATGGTGCATGAGGAACATTTAAAGCTAAAATCAACTTCAGAGACAAAAGATGTGGCTCTAATCAAGAAGATAAGTGCTAATTCATGGCTTCAGGTAGACTGACCTAGTCATTATAATTCATTCTAATTCATCTCATTATTTTATTTATTCATTATTTCATCTATTCATTATAATGAGTTTGGATGTTTACTGAAGGGGGACTGTGCAGCAAAATTTTACCTACGTAGTGATTAATACCAAGTTTCATTTCAAGAACTTTCGTAAAAGTATGAAACTGACCAGTAGAATAAATTCATAACTTTTGAGCAAAAGTGTCTAGCATCTTTCTTCTGGTGTCTCTGTTTATCTTTTTTTCTGATTTCTATTATCTTTTTTCTTATTTTCCTTTTCTCTTAGTTTCCTTTTCTCTATGTTTTGTGACAAAAACTTTTTGACGCTTGGGCCAACTGTCTGATGATTTCATAAACTCCATTTATTTGGAATCCTATGAAAGCATGCCTTTACAGTCATTTCTTTCTGGATTTGCTGAGTTTCTGGTTGAACTTGACATATTTTCTTTTTTGAAGAGAGACAACCAAGTTCATATGCAGTGTACCGATTTTTCGACTTTGCTGACCACGATACAGAAATAATCAATCATTCTTCTTCACCTGAATTTAATGACGTTCAAGTATTCCCAGTTCCAATGAGTGAAGACCTTGACAGTTATCTCAAAACGAGTGTGAGTAGCTGCTTATCGTTCTGCATCATGAAGCTGGTGCATTTTTGCTTTTCTCGACGACTACCGATCTTCTATTACCTACCTTCTCGTCATTAAATATGTCATGTAAATTTTTCTGTGCAGTCGTCAGATATAAGTATTTTCATATTTTGCCAGAAAACCAAAGCAAAATAAAACCTTTTAAGTTGTGACTTTGCATCATAATTTTTATGGTGAGACTTTAAAAAAAAGTGCCATGCCTTGGCAATGGATTTATCTAGTAAGTATTTTTTGTACAAAAAGGCAAGGTGCGTGACTGATTAATTTTGAGCCATCTGATTGGCCACTCTGATGCTTCTGATAGTTTCTAATACATCGGTTCATTTCGTTTTGCTATTTCATCCAGCTGTGTAATTTAACTTTGTACTTACTCTTTGCATAGCCGCTGGAGATCTACGTTTTTGATGATAATGAGACGGAAACAGGATCATACGTTGGCCTTGCCACAGTACCTCTGGTCACGCTTGCACAAGACAAGCCTATCAAAGGAACTTTCCAATTATTAGAGGTTTGGTTTATAACTATTTTCACTCTCTAAGTTTTAAAGTGCCTAAGTTCTCTCTACCTTTTTGTTGTGCTCATTGGAAATCTAGGCTACTATATTCATGTCTCTGTTGCAGTGGTGTGCCGAAAGACTTTTGAGTGGAGGGAGGTGTAGCAACAAATATTTACCGACAGGATACTAAACGTGCCACAGATACCGACAAACGATGATCTATTACCGACAGGCGATTATCGATTACCGACAAACGATGATCAATTACCGACAGGCGATTATCGATTACCGACAAACGATGATCAATTACCGACAGGCGATTATCACAAAGCAAGTGCTTACCGACAAGCTATATAGAGTTACCGACGGTTTCGCTAAAGGTGGGGGGGTGTGACACCAACACATCCCCCTACTTCGGCATGCTCCTGTTCTGTTGTATCTTTCCAGATGAACACATGCATATCTTGTCGTATCTCAGTTTGGGAAAGATTATAATCACTTTGCATGAGACTGCATTTTGTGTTTAAACTTTAGATGTAGAGAAGTTTTTATTTGTAGATATCAAAATGCACCTATTTATATATAATGAAAAATTCCCTTCTTTGGTAGCCCAATGGAAAAAGCAGAGGTACCATTGACGTATCTCTTCAATGGTCGTCTTCATATTTACCTGCTACTTCCAAGCTAAGGGCTTACCCAAAGGTAACTCGTCTTTTGTATTTTGTTTACTTTACAACCATGAATTCACAGCGTCCTTACTTTTGCAACGAAATTCTTGTAATTAAAAAAAGCAGAAGAAAGTTGAGGTCTTGATAAGTTGAAGCTAGAGGAGGCCCTAAAGACACCTTAATAAATTGAGTCGTTTTAGCATCTGCAAAATCATTCTTTGTGAAAAATTGACTTATATTGTACTCGTTTTGATTATTGCATCATTTCGTAAAATTAATTCATGAAAGAAATGAAATCTTAAAGCTTACGAATATTAGACTGATGTTAGCTGTTAGATTTTTACCAGCCAGGAAATAAGTCAAATTATTTTTTCGATTTTTTGTAGACTTTATGTATCAAATGGGATGTTGCTTATTTTGTCTATGTTCATATACTATGCATAATTAAACTACTACGGGGGCGAGAGGTTAGTTTAATTATGTATAGTATATGAACACCGGTGAAGCTAGGGCTAAATGATGTTGCTGCTGTTACTTACGATAGCGCCTTGCTTTCCTACTTGATAAAAGAGACACCGCACCTCACTAATAGTAGATATTTACGGAGAGTCGTATTGAATTGCAAACGATAGGCTGAAGCCGAATATCTAAACCTGTAGTAGGTTGGTGTGGTGCAATGATTGTTACTGTAACATAATAATAAAAGCAAAGCCATTCCTCTTGGTATTTTTGATACCGAAAGTCTTAGAGAGGTAGAAGTAAATGAAGGAATGCAAACTGGAGTGACTGAAGTTTTGAGGATTTTTAGTGAAATATCTGTTTTATTTTTTAGCTTGGATTAGTCCAACCTAAGAGACGGCATTATTATATAATTTACTTCACTATTTACAGCTTTCAACATCTCAGGGATCGATAAGTACAAAGCCCCCATTCGCCCCACTGGCTGGTTCATTTCGTCCTTTGAGAACTGACTCAATACCAGAGATGCCGCCAGATCATTTGAAGCAGTCAATATCAGTGTCTAGGGCTGAACCAGAAGAACCTGAAGTTATGATAGGCCCTGTAGAAGCAGAAGAAATTAAAGATATCGATGACCCCGTTAAAGCCGAAGAGCCTAGTGATATTGAGGGCTCTGTAAAACCAGGATTAGATTTTCAGGTGTCGTTGGATAATCATCCAAAAACAGTATCATTTAAAGAAGATAATCTAGTCTTCTCAGGCGAAGCATCTGTAGCATCCATAGCGCAAGAGAAGGAGGAGGTGAAAGAGAGGCCAGTGGACGAAGATTTGCGAAATAATGACATGATTCGGAAGGAAGAGGAGAAGGATGATGTTGTAGAAGATTATGGGAATAATGATGAGGTTTGTGAGACAGATTTTATTTTGTGCTAGACTGTTACATCATTTTACATAAATTATAACTAGAACTTAGAAGTTGTTGTAAGGAGTTATTTAGTCAGACTTATAGCTGTCTTCCCCCATATCCCTACTAACCCCACAACCAAATTATATCATAGATTTACACCAAATACCGTATAATTTTGAATGTCAGCCCTGGGCTTATAGAGGTTTGTAATCGTTTCTGGTGGGTTAAAATTCGGTGATTTATTTTTGGAAGGATAATTGGGTAAGTTTAAAGGGGGTCTATATTCTGCTGGGCTTATATTCGGGGGGGCTTGTATTTGGGATTTTACGGTAGCTCATTTGCATGACAGGTGTTTTCAACTAGTTTGTAGTTACTCTTCTTAAGGCTTTCGATATATTAATTTTTTTTAGGATTTCAGAAGTTAGTTTCGTATATATTTTTTACTCTTATATCTTTCTCTACGTTTTGTTTTTTCCACAGTTTGTATCATGTGTAATTTTCATGTATATGACAAGTTAGATATGTTATGCCAGAATACGTTTTCTTCTAGTATCTAAAGCAGTCCTTCTCAATTATTTTTTGCAAGGCCCCCCATAAAAAGACAATTACTTATAAAAGTTGTGTATGTATACTTGTTCCCCGGGGTCATACGCGCCCCTTCTAGCATTGCATCGTGCCCCCCATGAGGGTCACCCTCACTACTTGAGAAACAATGGTCTAATGCATGGCCCTACACCAAACTCATGTTACTCAAGACTCTTGCAGCAACAACAGCAACCTTCCTCCTCTGCAAACCGTCTCACACCAACCTGCAAACATTTTTTGCACAATGGGATTAGCCTTTTTCATAGAAAATTAAAAGTTTCTAATGAATCTTTAAAGATGGATTCCTTGATATTGTACGAAAGCACACCTCTTTATATCCTTTGAAAGCAGATCTTTGTATTATTTATTGATGAGTTACTGGTATCTTTACACGATTTTTCATTTACATGAACGTTGACTGCTGCTTTTGCGTGAAGATTCAACTTCATGACCAGCTTGCTTTTCCTTCTGTCATTCCAAATTCCAACTCATATGAATGGACAGCTGCAACACTTATGGGCAAATAAAAGTAATTTTTTTCTCATGCGGAATTTTTGTACTGTCTTACGCTTGTAGATTCAAAGCTTGAACTGCTAGCTAAAAAAATGTTGAAAATTAATTTCTACTATTTTACAGCGAATTCTGCAGGGAATGATTGAGCACTAACGTGCTCACCATGTCACTTTTTGAAACTATTTATGACTTAGTAACTTGTGTGATTTTTGAATAATAAACCTTATAGTCATATATAATATAGAGCCTACTCTGAAGTAATTATATGAATGAGAAGAAAATAATTACTTCAAGAGACAGGGATCTACAAAACACAGTAGCAACCAGACTCACTGAAAATGTACCGCAGATATTAGTTCTGTGCGCAAAGTTGTAAAAATTTGTGGTTCCTGTTGTTGCAAAAGGTCTTAGTGTGATTCATAGGGAAGATAATTTATTTAGTGCAAGGTCTATGGGCAGTTTTTACCGCCATGATTTTTTGTATAGTCTTCTTGACGTGAAATGTGAATATGATCGTGGTAACAAACGTACAATTGAAAATCAGTAACGGACTCACAATACTTTTGTGCATTGTGAAGTTTACAAGCATTCTTTCCATTCATGTTTTTATAACCCAGATTATCCTTACTTGAAAGGTACTCACAACAAAATTTTACATCCCCCCGATTATTCCCACCCCCGATTATTCGGTACTCTAGAGTATCCCTACTCAGGGCCACCTAGAGAATTCTGAGACCCCGGGGCAAAGAGTAATACAAGGCTCCCTGTGAGCGAAGCGAACAGAAAATTTTAAGAGTCTGGAAATTAGCTTTAGAAAATTACTGCTGATTTACCTTATGAGGCCCCCCAGACCTTGAAGCATTGGGTGTTATGATGCCCCTTGGAGCTTTTGGCCCTGGGGCAATTTTCCCCCTGCCCATCCTTCTCGGCCGTCCAGTACCTACTTATCAAATGTAATAGAAGAAAGTCAAAACTTGTGCATGTTGGTTTTTGGCCTCTGCTTATTTTGCATTCATCATGACTTTTCTCTTGTCATAGACTGATGAAGATTTGCTAGAAAAGGAAATGCGCAGGACGATGGAAGCATCTGACATTGACATGCCCGGTTCACCAGTTAACAACAAAGAGATCGGGGATGATACAATATTCGAAGAACCAATTTCAGGTTTCGATTTCATGCCAATGCATTTCAAAATAATGTTTTTCAATTATATTATTCTTTTTATCAGTAATTTTTCATTGGTTACATCTCATCATCTGCCACTAAAGTTTTGAATACTTTGAATGCTAAAACGTACTTGTGACTGTGTTTTTAGTAGCTGATAAATATTTATTTTTCTGCACTTATCGTCTTACACTCTTTTTTTTATAAGAATAAAGTCTATAAGAATATTGAGGCTCAAAATTGGTAAAATTTAAGAATAATTTAAGAATATTGCCAGGCTCAACCTTCATCAAAACTAAAATATTTTGTTAATCGAATCAAATTTAATTAAGAGTTTCCTCCCAAAACAAAACATTCGTCACTTTGACGCTATATATATATATATATATATATATATATATATATATATATATATATATATATATATATATATATGTTTTAACATTCGTTGAAATTTATGGTGAATCAACACATCAAAAATGATTTAATATCTTTCTTTGATCTTAAGGCGAATTTACACCTTGTGTTGAGCAAGAAAAATTTAAGAATAATTTAAGAATAATCTGAGGCTCAAAACCGAAAATTTTTAAGAATATTGAGGCTCAGAAAAAAATAAGGTATTCTTATAAAAAAAGGAGTGTAGTGCTCCTCCATTTTTTCTACGCCTTTTTTTCTTTTGGAATATCCTTTTTTGTTTGCTTTCTCTTGCCCTATTTCTTCCTCCTTCTTCTCCATCTTTCTATCTTCCTCCTTCTTCTCCTTACATCATAAAATGTTTTATTATTAAGCTCCATATTTATGTAGATTAAAGTAAATTGAACACTTGATTGTTGAGATTGGCACCAAATAATAGGCCATGGATTTTGGATTAAGGATTTTGACCTTTGACTTATGGATTGTGTATTGTGAATGGATTATGGATTGTGTATTGTGAATGGACTATGGATTGTGTATTGTGAATGGAGTATGGATTGTGTATTTTGAATGGAGTATGGATTGTGTATTGTGAATGGACTATGGATTGTGTATTGTAGAATATTTTCAGTACCTGGATATAACAACTACATCTTATTCACATTTGTCATCAGATGATGTCTCTGCTGACGAAGATGTTGTATTTATTCCTGACACAAGTATGAGTTTTGATCAAAATGAAGGAAACGCACTTGGAAGTACCTTTGAAAAGAAAGATATTAACAGTGCTGAAACTAGCGATAGTGAAGGTGTTGTCGTGTCTTCAGGAAGTGCTTTAGCGTCTTTTAAACTAACGGTAAGAAGTACCTTGCACTGGCAAAAGCACTTTATTTAATTATGGCATTGGCTGTCACTTTGAGCATATCTTAGTAAATCAAGACAATATGCTACGGATTGCTCCTAATTTAAAAACTGATGGGGTTTTTAGTTCAGAACACCATTTATTCTCAAATCCTACAACCTTGAAGATCTTTATTTTGAACTTTTGAAACACTTTGGTGTTTTACATCATTTGATTGTAATAAATTGTTAAAAATTCCATTCTTGGAAGTTTTCTTTTTCTATCCTATGCTATAGATTAATCTTGCCCAACACTGGATAAATACAATTTTATAGAACACTTTTTGAGAAGCTCTTTTCTGTTTGTTATTGGTGACGTGAGTTTGATTTGAAAACTATGTTTTCCAGGAGAAGAAGCTGGAAGTTGCAATTGAAATAGCCTGTTTGACTTTCCTTGAGACTGCTACGTTATACAATCATGAAAATCAAATACAGCTGTACGTTGCCTACAGATTTTTAGATGTTGATCCTGCTACATTGGAAACACCAGACTCATTGCCATTACCACAGCCCAATAAGCCAATCCATTTCAACTTTAAAAAGGGTAAGTTATTCCAGCTTTTATTATACCAGTTACGGAGGTGTTTCTCTGGCGATACTGTGGGTCACTATCTCTGATGATTCTCACAATAAATGCACGATTTTGATTTTCTACCTTTCCACAACGTGTACCTCCTCAACGATCACAAACTTCACCAGAAACTATTAGGTCTATTGTGTTACAAAAAACCATAAAACCATGCTTCCTGTTGATTGACATTCGACTCTCCTTCCCAGTCTACTCCCGCTCACTTTTACTCCTCCAGAACACTCTCACGCTTTAAGCTACAATATTCAAAAGCCTTCAACTTCAAACATGTATTTATATTGGGGGTAACCTTCATGCTTCCTCAACGTAGGTTAATTATTTTAAATTAATTATTTTGAGGACGATCCTTGTAACAGGGAACTCTAACTTCCTTTCTTACGTTAGAAGACCAGCCCGTGAGGAAAGCATTTCGCGGACAACAGAGAAGAAATGCAGCGTTTTTTCGATAATTCTGTGTTCTTTTCTTCTCCTTATGTCACACGTGTTTTACCATGCTATTAATTTGAATCGAAGGAAGCCACTTTTATCTTAATTGCAAAGGATTTTATATCCTAATTGAAAAGTCTTTTCATTTTTATCCACGCTCAGTTCTTTGATAAGCTCACGTACTTAGGTAGTCCTGTCATACATGGTATTGAATTGAATATTCTGTGCTAGAAACATTAGAATGAATGATATTTGTCGTCTTTGAAAGTGTTTGGATTCTCTCTATCTCAAAAGTTTTATCATGTTCCCTTTGTTTTAGTATTTCATGTAGACAAAGAGACAAACAATGAGCAGAATCAATTATTGATGAGCATGCTAATGCCAGACCATCCGTCGGAAGGAAAGTATGACTGATATTTCTCTTTTCATCAATTTCTGTGTATGATGTATTAACCTGATCGGTATTGTTTACGTTGTGTGGCGCTTAGAGGAAAATAACGACATTTCTGCTCATTAGGCACTTTTATGGTGGTGCTAGAGTATCAACAATTATTTTGCATGCAAAATCAATCCTTTTCCGAAAACACGGTTGGCTTTATTATTTGAAGTTATTTTCATCTTCAAAATAAGAATCAATTTCTATTTCACTCTTTTCTTAATTTCATTTTTACTAATAACTAAAAACGATTTCACTTTTTGAATCGAGTGATACTGATAGGCCATGCACGTAGCCCGTCATTATCAAGCCTGCCTCTTAGTCAGGTTGGCCTCGGTTGAAATGGTAACCGCTTGTTTCTGTGACTGTATGGAGATCAGTGCTTCCTTATTTTAAGGAAATTTGACCTCCACAAGGAACTTTTTATGAAAAAAGATTGTCTAAGGACAATAGAGTACGGAGTGTGACGTCATGAATATTCTATTTTTAGAATATTTTAATTTTGGCCTTAAATTCTGAAAAAGCTGTTTGAAATAGCTATTAGTGACAAATTTCAGCTCGATTTGAGAAATAATGACCGAAATATAGGCAATTGAATACGGACATAGTTCCTATCAAATCACTATATTTTGAGGCTGGTTCTAAACGTTAAGATCCAGGCCGAAAATACAGTGGTTTGTATGGCAAGTCTCCTGTCATTACATGGCCATATTTCATCCAATTTTGACACGATTCAATTAAAATTATCAACACATGCCTATTTTGCGCTGCTCTTTCACGCCATGTGGTCAAAAACTGAAAATTCTAAAAATAGATTTGTATGACATCATCACTCCGGTACTCTATTTTAAGGAAATTAAAATGTTTCTCTCTTCTATGTTTTTTGTGCCAATATGATATGTTTTGAGGCTATGACAATGGGAGGAACATAGTCCCTGATGTTTCAATTGTTGCTTCGATTGTTGAAAATGCCATTTTCTGAAATAGGGCCGGCGAGAGAATTCAGAGGGTCGAGGCAAAAGAGAAAGACAAAGCTCCTGTGAGCGAAGCGAGCAGAAAATGTGCAGGGTCTAGAAACTAAAATGTTATACGAAAAAGTGCAACTGTTGGAGTGTTGAACCAGCTTTACTTTATTTAACTGCTCATGTCCAGTTTCTGAGCCAATGGTTCTGCAGGCCTGTACCTCACTCTTTTTACTAGGGGGCACAAGAAATTTTCCAATGGTAGGGGCTGAATCTTCCCAGGGGGAAAGGGGTGACGCCAGGAGAGGGCTAGGAGCTATAACCCCCCGTTGGAGCACGCTAGTTCCCCGTCGGAAGGTGAAAACTATTTTTCGGAGATTATTGGCGTTTATAGTACCCTAAAAACCACATTTTAGCCCCCTCGTCGGAAGAGTCAACCCCCGTCGGAAAATTCTGGGGGGGGGGGGAGAAACAAGAATGAGCTTACCATGGCAACAAGAATGAGCTTACCATTACTACAACAACAACAAAATACAACAAAAAAATATCCAATGTGCATTAGAGCTGGCCCGTGGTTTATACTATATCTTCCGTCCTTCGGAAGGGACGTTAAACTAGGGGTCCCATGCCTGGATGTGGCATGTATAGTAGGCCTAAATTAGCTGAATAAGCTAGGTATAAAAGCCTACTTTGAATAAAGTAAACAACAACAACAAAATGGTATTAGAACTGCTAAAATAGTTGCTAGAAAACAGCTCTTCTCTTCCCAGTGGAGACCATCGTGGTCTAACCAAGGACATAGCCCATATGAGAAGCATCCCCTGGAAAACAAATCTTTGTATATTAGAAGGCCACCATGTTTAAAGAATTGAACGTGAATAAAATGAAAAAATCCCCTTCCACGTGCAAAAGTGAAATGGATCGGCCAGCACATTAAGGTGTATTTACGAGGGCCCTCTATTTCAGGGCAGTTTTTCCTTTTTAATTGTCATAACCTCAAAACATATCACATTGGCATCAAAAACATAGAAGAGAGAAACATTTTAATTTCCTTAAAATTGTCCTTAGACAATCTCTTTCCATAAAAAGCTCCTTGTAGAGGTCAAATTTCCTTAAAATAAGGAAGCACTAATTCCATAACGTCACAGAAACAAGCAGTTACCATTTCAACCGAGGCCAACCTGATTAA
>WIPJ01000813.1:60417-79511 GCA_018155075.1 Cassiopea andromeda | reverse complement strand
ATATATATATATATATATATATATATATATATATATATATATATATATATACCATTCTTATTCTTTTTCCCAACTTTATTTCCCAAACTTTTTTCCCCTAAGATAACAGCATCATGATGATACTGAGAGGCTATCCTATATGAATATTCAATCCTATTATGATGGTATTGAACATATGACACCTCTCATATGCTGTAAGGCATGCTCATTTTAAGTTTATAACTGGCCTCTACTTCTGTGTTATGCAATAATCAAAGTTGTTTTGCAATTTTAGAGGTGGTGTTGCTTTGAGCTTAAACATGAAAGGAAGACGGAATGGAGATGCGTTTGTGAAGTTTGAAAGTGCTGAACATAGAACTTTAGCTCTTCAGAGACATAAACACCATCTTTCTGGCAGATACATAGAGGTATCCATTCAATTTCTTCAATTCTCTTTCATTATTTTGAAGTTTCTAGCCGTTATTACTATTCAGTTATTTACAAATTATTTATAAACGTTTTTGTATGGAATAATCACAACGTGATTCTTAGGTATAATTTGTTAAGTGGGTAAATATTTACAAATCTATGCTATCATCTCATTAACAGTAAAATGTTATTTAATTTAGGTATACAAAGGCACTGCACAAGATTTCCTAAAAACTGCTCGAGGTAACTTCAAGTACTAATGTCTTTCATGTTCATGCTGAAAGCTTCCTCCGTAGTAATCATTAATCATCCTTAGGCTATCATTGCAATCAAGCTTCCTCCGTAGTAATCATTAATCATCCTTAGGCTATCATTGCAATCACCATGTCATATGCATATTTTGTAAAAAGATATGACATACTTTTTTAAAAGAATACCTGATGTTTTGCAGAGCCTAAATATTCTAATTTTTTTCGTTTTGAGTCTTAGATTATTCGTACATTATTCTTAAATACTAAAGGTGTGTCTACATCTGAAAATCAAAGGATTACGTTCAAGTCTCTATTAGTGTCTTACTCTATCAAAAGCACAATGAAAGTCGAGCATAACAACAAATGTTGTATCAATAGTGAATAAGTTGATCTACAAGCAATTCTACAACTCAAATACACAATAATTCTAAATCTTGATTAAACTTGAGCTTTGAATTTTTTAAAATATTCTTAGTTTTCAGCGATGATAAACCTTACTATTCTTGTAAACTATATTCTGGGTCATTCCATGTCAACTGATCCAGACCATGTCACCCAATATCTTAGATTTTGCTTGAAATCAATGTACAGAGAGAGCTTTTCATCCTGACTCCTGCAAACTTTATTTTGTCAAAATTTGACTAGGTCCCATGAAATTATGGACCATACAAAATGGCATGTTTTGTGTTCAAAGAGGTGGAACAAGCGGCGGCAAAAATTTATTTCCAAACTTCAAATTCACAATATTCTAATTTTACTTATGTGATTGTAAAGAAATTTTGCAAATAGGCTGCTTTATGTATGCTTTAACAACTTTTTAGGAGAAAATATGAAAATCTATGTGGGTAGCCCCAGAATGGGGGGTAAAGACAGAAGCTGTTCTCAAATCAGTCATGTGTGACCCAGCTTTTGAATGCTAATAACTTGATGTGTACATGTCCTTTTGACATGTGTCATATACAATATGAAAGCTCTTATTAAAGAGATTTTAGTTACAAAATATCTTTGTATTTTTTTGCCTTTTTAATTTTCTTCACCATCCATCTTCACACAAATTCTCATTGTTTACGGCAATATTGAACTCTGCAACTTCAGTGCTTGGAGCCATATTGCAATGAAATTTGGCAGGAAATCCTTTTTATAGCATAGCATGAAACTAAGACTACTACAGTAGGATACCTTGCTTATGAAAAGATATATGCAAATTACTTTTTTGCTTATGACAGAATGGGCAAAACTTGAGAACAGCATGCACTAAAATAGTGCTATGACTGAGTTGAAATTGAATGTGAGTCATCACTGTTGCTTTAAATAATGGCAAAACTATGTGAAAAGCTGTTAAAGATATCACATACTTTCAACTCCCAAATGAACAGGGGGTCCTAATAAACAGGAAGTTGGAAAAAGCTCTGTATTTTAATAAATGGGGGGTTAAAATAAATGGAGGGTCAGAATTAGAGAAACAGCATAGAACGATTGTACAATGGTAGAAAGAACAAAACAGGTTATCATAAAGCACAAAACTAAAATATATAAAGAAGCATGTTATTTTGCCATGAAAATTGGCAAAGATAGTACTAACAAAAAGAGGAAATAAAGTGAGGAGTTCATGAAAAGTCAATGTCTTTAAAATTAATAAATGGGGGATCCTAATAAGGTCTAAGGAGTTGGAATAAAATCAAAAAAATAAGTTGTCATGTTTATTAGGTACCTGAGAGTATGTAGTCCCCAAAAGCAATGAAGGTTGGCATTTGAATCTGAGGTATTTGATTCTATACATTATTGAGGCTGCAATTTTTGATGTATATCTAAGATACAGTATATAATGCATCTAAAGTTGTAACCTCCTCATTTGTATTTAAATCAGTTCATATTAAAAACCACACTACTAGAATGCTTCCATGTTTAAAACACAGGAGTGATCTCATACTGAACGTAGAGAACTACATTCAAATTGCAACATTTCAACAGGCATGCCAGAAGCAAATAAGGGCAAGGGGGCAGCTTTCTTCTATGGGGACACCAGGCAATGCCTTTTTAATGGCCATGCCCTTCAGTGACTGCAGTTATATCACTATTTCACTGCAACAGTGGTGTGAAATAGATAGAATCATTGTCATACTTCGACTGCAGGAGTGTACTTAGAGCTATTCCTTGATCTAATTTTATCAAAACAAACAATTTGCTGAAAAGGATATTCTTGCCCCCTTGCCCTCCTTTCACTAGGGAAGGAAGGACAGCTGCCCTCACTTTTCACCACTGTCCCAGCACTCCTGCGCTTCAACACCAATTAATTCAAAAGAAACAGAAAAAACATGAAGATATTTTGTGACCAAATCTCTCCAGCAACAGCTTCTAGATGATATATTGCAAGTATCAATAGCACTTGTACACATCAAGTTATAAGTGCCCAAAATTTGGGTTACGCATGAATGATTTTCAGGACAACCTTAGTTCTTTCACCCCCAAGCAGGTGTAAACACGTAGATTTTTGCCAGTTTTCTTCATAAATTAGTAAAACATACCTTAGGCAACCTATTTTCAAAATTTCCCAACAATCAAGCAAGGAAAATTAAAATTATATGATTGTGAAGTTTAGCAATGACTTACAAATTATTTGTTATGCTTCATTGACCATAGAATTAAGCTATTTTGAATGGCCCATAACTTTATGAATCTTCAACCAATTTTCAAAAAAATAGTTTGCTGGACTCAGCATGAAAAATTCTCTCTGTTTATTAAGTTTCTGCAAAATCTAAGGCATTGGGTGACAAAGTTACTTTATTTGGATCAGTTGATATGGAATGACCCTTGTTTATAAAAAGAGTGTAGTTTACTCATCTCCTCAGACTTCAATTCAGTGATTACGTAAGAAATGAGTAGTACATATATACATGTATATATATATATATATATATATATATATATATATATATATATATATATATATATATATATATATATATATATATATATATATATATAAGTAAAATATAAATATAAATCATCTCTATCAATATGCTCATTAGAATCACCATTGCAATTATAAATATCATAATAATTATCTTTAAAATTGCCTTAAACATTACTTACACCTATCAGTTCATTTATGTTTCACAGCGCGATTGTTATGATGCTGTTTTCGTAATATGTGTAGTTCCACTAAGGCGTAGTTTCCTCACTCGAACTTTGTATGTGACTCGAGTCAATTAGAATATGATGAACTGATTCAATTTATACGTCATGCTACAGTCGAGCCACAGTCGAGTCATAGTCGAGCCACAGTCGAGCCACAGTTGAGCCACAGCCGAGCCACAGCCGAGCCACAGTCGAGCCACAGTCGAGCCAAGCGACACTGAGCCATTTTCATGGTCAAATAATTGATTCGAGTCGAGTAAAGCGCGAGTAAAGCACGACGTCTAAATCAACCCTAAACTTTTCAAAAGAACAATTTATTTATTCAAGTTTCGTATGTTGAGTCATTTATTGTTTACGACTTGTCAATTAATATTTTGAATGTAAGCGATCGTTTAAACGTCAACAACAAAATGACTAGCCACCATTTCTCACAGAGGCACTGCATGATGCGAATGAACTTCATTTTAGGACCAACAGGAGCAATGAGCGTCGCATCAAACTTTTTAAACAGAGGAGCAGAAGTCATTATTCGAATGAGAGGGCTTCCCTACTCAGCTAATGCAACAGATGTAGTAAGTTGCTCTGAAGCAGAAATTTTAATTTTCAATTTTCACTCATGTTTCCTATCGTAAATGCGAACTGTTTCGAAATAGTGAGCTCCCTATTAAGTTTGTATTCAAAAGACTCTAGTCTCGAACCAAGGAGGAAATGCATCATCGGTTATTCTGGTTGTCTGCCAAATCAGGGAAATGAGGAGGGAATCAGGGAAATAAGTTGTGCTTAAAAATATCAGGGAAAAATCAGGGATTCAAACTAACGCTAGAGACAGTCAAGGAAATATCAGGAGTACAGTTTGTTTTGTTTGTTCAATCAATCGATTTCCTTGTATGCTAAAAATACTCGCAAGAAAACACATTATGCCCATAATGAGATCGTTGGTTTTCCATGATGTAAATAGAGCACACTTCACACAAATAGGCGGAAATTTGCTTGCATTGTTGCAATCGTAGTATGTAGTATTTGCTCACGACCTATATTGAATCAGAGAAAACAGGCTAGAAGTCAGGGAAAGATCAGAGAAATATCAGGGGAAAATCTTGTTACTGTTCACTTCAAGAAGGAAGAGCATTCAGTCAAATGTTCTTTCATGAACATTCCATTCCTTGTTATTCAATGAGTAAAACAAGCCAAATAAGAAATAGCTTATGCAAATGAAATGCCAAACTACAAAATGAACTGAGGCCCACATTTAATGGAACATAAACAATAAAACATTAGAATAGCCTGTGATAATTGCGCACTATTCACATCTCTCATTTACGAGTTGAAGCCATAATCGTCGGAGTCGGGGACAGGGGGCTGCAGTTCCTCCAAGTTTGGCAGAAATCCGTTTCACTCAGGCAATTTTTCTGAAAGAACAATAGGAAATTTGGGCAACTTTTCTGCCTACTGTCCAGCTCTATTTGATAGTTCGGGGAGAAAACTACCTCCCCCCTAAATTTGACGTCCTCCTACGCACATTGTTGAAGCTGAGATATTTTAAATGTTGTCTTGGGCATCTGCTCTCTTTTGGTTATCTCTAAAACATTTAGTAAGAGGGCTTTAAGTACAACATCATGACGTCGTTGTGGTTTTTCGAAACCACGCCCAGATTTTCAGCCAGACAGTTATGATAGTAAGATTTCATTCTCCTCAGGTTGACAAGGAAAGGGCGTGTCATTTCCATTTGTTAGTGGAAATACATTTTACGACAGCGCTTCAGGCTCAGCCTTGCTCTTAATTTGTTCAAAACTTTCCACTAAATTTCAGGCTTGTGTTCTTATAAAATTGTTCTTATAAAAAAGGGTGGATGTGGAGCTTTGTTATTAAGCTTAACTGTGTAATGAACAATTATAAGTCTCATAAGTTATAAAGAACTACATAGGTCAATAAAACAAAACTTGAAAAGAAATCACATGAAAAACCAAACAACAATTTTTGAACTGCAAGATAAATGTAGAAATATCTGGGCGCTGATTCTGCACAAAGCGAAGAGTAATTTGAAAAAGGGGGTTCGCTTTTCCTGGGCATTTAATGCTACTGGTATCTTTTTATCGTATAAATGTAATTTCATGGAGTAATAGCATCTTTGGATGTATAGCATTAATTTTATAAATATTTGTTAAGGTAAATTTCTTTGGAAAGGATCTCTCCATTAAAAATGGTGAAAATGGTGTCATGCTAGTCTATCATCCAGATGGAACATCAACAGGTGATGCATTTGTTATTTTTCCTGGTGAAGAAATTGGGAAAGCTGCTCTTAAAAAGCACAGAGGTAAAATTGGTCAGCGCTATGTAGAATTATTTCGCAGCACTCAGGCAGAACTGCAACAGGTAAGGCATTATGCGGTAGTTGGTCATCTTGCCTCTTGAACATTTTGCCTTTTCATTCACTTTGCCTAATTCATGTTCTCTCCTATAAATATTTGAAGAAAATTTACTCTGACTTCCTATCTTGGGATACCATAAAATGGGATATCTATTCGAATTGTTGCCTTTCATTGAAGGAAGAGTCGTAAGTGAACAGTTATCATACAAAAAATAGATTTAACTTTCTTTCAAGTAGAATTTCTTAGTGAAAGAAATTGCCATGGGCAAAGTTGTGCTGGGTGCATTATAACGACATAAGACTGTGCCTTCTGTGACTTTGATTCTAGTCACCTGATTAGCTCGAGGAGTGAATCACGAGGAGTGAATCAAGAAAATGACGTACGAGATTTCGTTGTATTTTCAATTTCGCACACAAAGCTAGTACCATGATTATAATCATTTAGTGTCTTTTAAAGTTCATAGTAGAGCTGCTTTTCCATTTCATGGCTCGCACAAAAAGTGTCCAAAACTTTTCCAGTTGAGTTATCCCTTTTCTTTGACTTACTTTTGAACTTAGTCCAAACCAGTGAGTGGGGAGTATTTATAAAATAGGAGGCATATTCATTTAGTGTCACCCTCAGGAGAAACAAAAGGCCACTATGTAAGCTGAAAAAGGACACTTCACGTACACAGTTATGAAAAATAAAGGCACGCGCCCACTGTACCCCTAGGTTCCTGTGTGCATAGTCCAAACATCACTCAGTTGAACATCTCAACTCACTTTTACAGCCAAAACAGTCTGTAAGAGTATTAGCAAACGACATATATTAACTATTCTTTATAAGAGAATAGTGCAGTCCCATTTCTAAATCTAGGAATCGGGGTTGTAAGAAAGGCACTCGTCCCTTCCCACAATTCATAAATTTGTGTATTAAGTGTCCTCCTTGTAGTTTGCAGAGTTTCCCTATTTTTCTTGTGAGGGTGCCCTTTAATGCAAGTCTTCCTACCACATTCTTAGTGCTTCCTTTTTCCAAGCTTGCAATCCTATACATTGACATTACGAAGTGTGGGGTATTTATCAAACTTCAAAATCTCGTGTGGATTTGATAACTTCTTGGAAGTGTTTTTGCCCTAACGGAATGTGCCAGTCAGATCTTAAAATCAACATAGAGCGAATGAGTCATTGAACTAGTTAGCATTGAGGTTTCACGGGGGCCTCAAGCTGATATGAATATATGTCTTATCGCATTCGTCATCCACTTAGCTAGCTGATCTTACATGATGCGTCATTGTAGCACTTTGTTTAAGTATGAGATTCCCATAGCAACTATTTTGAGGGATAAGGATTGACACGTTTTAACGGGAAAGGGTAAAGCAATGAAACAAGTGGTTAGACCATAAGATAATAAAGAAGAGGATAAATGATCAGAACTGTTATTGAAATTCAATAGTTTGGTCAGCACTTCGACAATGTTGAAAAATTGCTGATCTGTCAATCCTGCAAATCCACATTGGCAAATCTGAATATAGTTCTGGAGCGATTGCAATGATATTGACCACGAGGACGTTACCCTTTGTGTCAAAGGGAGTGATTAACACTCCTGATGCAACCAGGCACTAGTTAAGGTCAATTCACACTTCATGCGTCACGATGCGTCGAGGTACATCGCGATGTGGCGCGTCGCGCCATATGTTTTCTTTCAGTTCACACTGGTTAAGCGTTGCCTGATATTTTTAGTTACAATGGAATCACAACAACAAGACATGCTTCTTGCTCTCGCTTTACAAACTCAGGTAATAGCCTTAATTGTATTGCAAAAGCAAAGAAAAAGCGACGATTTTAGGTTCTAGAAGTTTGGAAACAACGACAACAGCAAAGTCATCATCACAATTTACTTTAAGAAATGAATTGCAAGATTACACGATGCGTTTTAATTATCTCCGAATACTGCCTTCCACGTTTGATGAATAGGCAAGTTTGGTTAGGCCATTTGTTGTTAGAAAAGGGAGCATTTCATTTTTTCTTTCCTACTAGTGTCATAAAGGCAAGGCAGTTTTCTCACTGATTCGATAAGTTGTTCTTTGTTGACGAATTTAGCTGTCATTATATCTGTCCTACTTCGGAAACCTTGTCTATTGTCCTGAAGCAGAGCGTCGCGTCAAAGATGGATTTTTTCATCTCTGATGCATCATGACGCATCCATAAATTAAGGTTCAGTCTAGTAGAGTGATTAGTTAAGAGCTGTTAGCTCGGCTATTCCAAAGTGGGGTGGTGTAGAGGTAGACTGCTTAGTAAAGGTGGATTTCCACCTACAGAAAATCCACCTTAAAAGAGCTCTGTTATACACGTGTTCTTATTAGAAACTAGCAGCGTTATCCACCTATCTTTATAAGAAACTGAGAAAGTGACCTAATAAATAAAGCTTTGAATTTATTCAAATCTTCTATACTAAAACCTTGGCAACAATTTCTCATATTTATGTTTCCTCTCACGTGATTATTAACACTACATTATATATATTTACTGATGATGGTTGGAGTCGAGTCGAAAAGCCTCGTCATAATTAAGCTGGAACAGTCAGGAATAGTCTATTGGTAACATTAGTTTTAAGGATTAGTCTTTGGAATAGTCTATTGGAATAGTCTTATATTACCTATTTATGTCGAATGAAGAATACTAATATCATGTGGAATCTAATTGTTGTCGCCCCCATTCTAAAAGTTTATTCAAAATGCTCTAACTGCGAATATATTTGCAGGGACACCAGAGCACGGGGGCGAATGGGGGCAGTGCACTCCCTGCCTTGAAAGAGCAGGAGCAAGGGGGGCAAAATTGCTCTATTGATTTAATTTTTGCACATTTTTACATTCGTTCTTCTCTCAGGCTCGATCTCCTTTTATCCTTAGGACTTCATGACTTGCTACGAAATGCAACAGTAGTTGGGAGCATATGTTTGTGAAAAGTAACCCTTAAGTTCAAATTCTGACGTCATAATGACGTCATAATCAATGCAAATGCCATTTTCCAAACTTCTGCCCCTCCTGCCCTGTGAAATTTAAGGAGAATACAGAAAGAGATGTAGAGAGAAAGATGAAGGGAGAGATGAGGTGATGCTTGGATATTCATCTTCATGATAGTCGCTTTTGAATTCTTGAATGCTCTTCTTCGGTGGGCTACTTTATCTTTGGTCAGGATTCCTTGATGCACGAGCGGTCTTTAGAATCGTAGTAGAGAGACTAGACATTTTAATAGCTATTAACTTTTATCTTCATTCCAACTTCACTGTACAAATGGCTCGGCCAGGTGACTCGCGTCCATGCCATTGAACCAACGAACTCTAACTCATGATTCACATAGTTCTCCTTAATCCTAGTTCTTCTTACTCCTAGTTCCATTCGAGCCCTCGACGTATCTCACGAAAAACTAATATGTGATGGCCCTCTCAACCTTTTCCAAGCCTTGAGAGTCCAAATACCTAATATACAAACGCGAAACGACATAGACCTCTACAGTCTTCTACAAGCACTGTGAGTCTGAATACTAAATAACTACATGTGAGACGTCCTAACAAGATACAAGTACTTCCGCAAGCTACTTTATCTGTCCTAAATTTCCATGTATAGCTTTGTACTTTCATTTATAAATTATAAATGAAAGTACAAAGCTATACATGGCGTCGCTGCATATTTACCGGTTGCTCCTCTGCTCCTCTTCAACGTCCCCCTCGTCTCCATCTCTGCCAAGGAGCTATGTCAATTCCTTTGTGAAAATCAAATCAACCAGTCACACTTAGTGACGTAGATTAAGGTAGCTTGAGTTACGTAAGAGGCATTGAAAAATAATTTTAAAATATAATAGCGCTTTATGCGAGCAACTTGCTATCAATTGAAGTCTTTAAAATCCTCCATGCTTTTATTTGAATCCAAGAATCTAGGAACTACAAAATCTGCAATAATGGGGCAAAAATCATGAATAAGAACGTCGAAATATAACTTCCCTGCTAAGTGAGTTGCTACGAAACAGCTCTGATAGCGTTGCTAGGAAACCAGAGGGAGCGTACCACGAATTGTCAACTGATTGATAAAACAACAATAAGCGTCATGGTGGATTGTTTTGTTTTCAAGACATTCTCTCTAATAGTGAAGCTGTTTTCTTTCCACGAATGTGACTCATCTCGTAGGCTTTTCTATCTGAGCAAGATTACTTTCTCTGTTTTAATTACGGTGCTATTGCCCACGGGGGGGGGGTGGTCTTTGCCAGAAGACACCTCATTGGATAAGAAGCGAAAAAATATCTCCTTGCTTAGAACATAGGTTACAAATTCAGCGGTTAGTTCCACCAAAATAACAATGGAAAAGATGCCATTATAACAACCGAAATATTTTGTTGTTATTGGCAAGTCCCTAAGGGCAGCAAAGAATAGGACCCCAAGACCAAAGATAAGCATAGTTGCAACTAGCGAAGGGTAAACACTAGATCTCCAAATACTCGATTAATTTTAATATCATCGTCCTTTTTTCCCTGACGATACACATAGCTGATTCTAGCATGAGCATATGGAACTTCTTCCTCCCGTTCACTGGCTTTTTATGGCCTAACTCTGTTCTGTATTACGCTCATCTTATTGTTTTGCAAGAAGAAATTATAATAAAAAATTAGTAAAATAGCTAATGATGTTCTGATTTGTCAATCGAGGTATTGTTGGCACATTTGTAACTGCTCTGTGACAACTCAGTCAACAGGGGCGAAGCTAAGGAACAATTGTTTGTGGGGTACACAACCCCAATTTGCCGACAAACAGACTTCGTTCGAACCCAATTTGCCGACAAATAGGACTGTCCTTGAGTTTTGTCAGCAATGCAACGTTGACGAGCACTATTGATTTTTGGCAAATGCACTGACCAGCTGTATATTGGGAGCTGTATATATGGTTATGTCCTTGTCAGTCAGTCAGTTACCGTACATCTACCCCTAGATTCAGAACTAATTATAATTGAACACGCTTTGTGCACCACAGAGTTCATAGCTTGCACCAAGAAAAGGAAGATTTCAAAGCATGTTTAAATAACTATACTTATATAAACTGGTCTCTAGGCCACGTAGAAACGGTGCAAGGAGAACTAGCGCTGAGTTTAGCCTAGAAACAGATGTAGTGTTGTTGAACCCTTTATAGGGCCAACAGCAGGCATACATTTCAATAAACTGGTGAACTTTAACGTGAAAGGATCTTAAAAAGCCCGCTGAAATTGCTGTGGGTACAACCTTCTGCTATATTTCAAAAGGATGATCGAGATTACGCTCCTATTGAGCCAGTGGGTCCCAAACAACTTGGGAACCACTGTATTAAATCACTGCATTTTGAACCGGGCCCGAAACGTTGTTTTCTAAGCCAAAAATGCAATTGTTTGTATAGCAAGTCTCCTCTTTTCAACCTAGCTCTGTTCTTCTTTCAAAAGACATGTAGAACCAAAAGCAAGTTCAGAGAGTCAAATTGAATAGGTGTAGGCTAGTGGAAGTATTTACCCCAGTAGGCCCTTTTCCTGCCCTACCAATAAGCAAATTATCAATAATTTGCCCCACTAGCTGGGGGTCCCTCTTGTGTGTACTATACAGCTATTGTTGGTAGAATTCATCAAACAATTAGAAAGGGGTTTAGAGCAGTTACCTTCAGCGACAGAAGATTAATGCACATTGCTCATCCGATATTGCAGCAAAGAGCCAGACCATAAGTCTATTAAAGAAGAGAGTTATAAAAACGTTTTTGCTAAGGCTACAGGATGTTTCTAATCAGCTTGGTATTCTAGAGATAAAGCTGTACTATTCACCCTTGTGAAGTGTTTTGAAATTTTCTAATGGCAGTCCAATGAAGTTCTAGCAAAGCTCCTGTCTTGCAAAGAACCATATTCCGACGCTTCTGACCATGTAATTCTAACGGATTTTCCTGGGGGCAAGCCCCCAGACCCCCAATCTCCCTCGTCTCAACTTTGGAAGGAATGGTTTGGCATACAGCCTTTCATGTAGTGGTGTTCAGCTTCATCACATCAATTTGCTACCTGTATGAGCACGGGCCCATTCTCATGTTTTTCCCCACTAGCAAAGTTTTCTTAAAAGAGGCCCTGGGTAGAGGCCATTCTATAGCCTCTTGCTAATACTCTTAAGCGCCTAATTGCTGTCCTCCCCCCGCTAATTAATTTTGAAAATTTTTCCAACCCCCGCTCTTATTAGGACCCCCACATATTCGTTTTTGCGCAAATACTTTTCACTGTGTTCCAAATAGATGTTTTGAGCAAATCTTCTTGTCTGTTAGCAATGTTTTGGTGCTGCTTATGTTCTCGACGCCGAAATTTATGAACATAGAGTGCTTCATAACAGTACTATCATATATTTTAAAGCAATTTTTCTACCCCACCGCTTATTCCGACACCCCGCTTATTAATTTCTTCTGATGTTTCCAACTAAGGGGGCTGAAGCACCCTGTCATCCTCTCTCCTATGAATGGCAGCCATTCTAGAAATAGTAGAAGAGAAATATGTGTGTGATGAAAACAAAGAGAATTAACGCAAAAAGAAACTAAATTTGTTTGTGCTTTTCTTCTATTTTCTTGTTCAACATTCATTGTTCAACATTCATGCAGGGCACACAACCCCAGTTGATGTAGAGTGTGGTAGTTGCAGTGGGGTTGTTGCAGTAGATTGGCTATGGTGGGGTTACTATGATTGTGGTGGGATGGTCCCATACATCTGAAAAGATCTCTACTATTGGATCTGACCTCAGAGAACTGAATGATGATTCAATAACCAGCACTCCTTTGCAAACAGGTAGACTTTGCTTTCGAAACCGTTAGTTCATGCACGCCGGTAAATTTTTCGAAAAAATCCATACCATCGAATGTTTATGTATTCCAACAGCATATGTCAGCTTGTTCCAGAAATTTACGTCTGAATAATTTGGCAGCTTATGGACAGTGAACTCATAAAAACTTAGACCCCAAATAACTGCGACGCTAGCTAAGTAAGATGACTTTTCGATTCCCTTTGTAAACTCCTTTGAATCTTTACATTTTCCTATGCTTAACTTGAGATCCTGATAAGTAGGACTCCCACTAAAAAGGTCCTTCTTTCTGGGGCTACGAACAGCAGCTCCGCTTAAATGGGCCAACTTTTTTCATGATGTTCTCTTTACATTTTTACTCTTTACATTAACTCTGATTTATTCACATACGACTTCCTAAGCAAAACTGAATTTTTTTATTTATCTCAATAAGTCCCGGCAGTTTACACCTCAAATTAAAAATTTCTAGGCTTACCAAGCAGTGTTGTCCTGGTTATAATTTTGGAACTATATTTTCCACCCTCAAAATTCAGTGAATAGATACTTATATGAAAATTACAAATGGGCGTGACCAAATGGGCGTGACAAAATTGGCATGTAACTATAAGGCAGTGCTTCTCAATTATTTTTGCACAGCCCCCATTATGGGAAGAGAAAATATTTCTCGCCCTCACTCACCGGCAATAAGATCATTATTTATAAAAATTGTATTAAAATATGTGTTCCCTGGGGTCGTACGCACTCCATTTAGCTCCCCTTGGGGGGATATGCGGTTCACTTTTGGAGAAACGCTGCTATGAGGTGACATGAGGTGACTTTGACCACTTACATGGCCCTCCGCTTGATTAAGTGCAACCGTTATTGATAGCTCGGTTTTACTAGTACTCTGCTGATATAGACTGATTTCGGATTCTCCATGAACGTCCTAATTATTACGAGTACATTTAAAGACATTTTTTGTCAAAACGCTCTGTGGCGAAATTTTTTACATCTTCAATCATCTTTAGAGAGTCCTTGATTTGTGATACTGCAAACGTTAAATGCGTCGGTTTTATGAGTTGAGCCAGTGGTGTGCCGAGACACCTTCTGTTGGGGGGGGGAGCGTTTTGACCAATTGACCAACTAACTATTGTTAGTAAAAAAGAAAAAAAGTCACAGAAAATACTGTGGCCAACTCTCTTACAGCATGTCTTACTTTTGACGAGCTGTCTTGCAGATTTCCAGATTTCAAAGATTCAGATTTCAGATTTCAAAGATTCAGATTTCAGATTTCAGAGGGCGCCCCCTGCCACACCCCCATCGGCACATCCATGAGTTGAGCGTTCCTTGTAGAGCCTGTAAGGTCTCAATTAAAAATATGATTTTCCCGGTTCTTTTTGTTTGGGAGGAAGGTAGTAATTTAGTCCATGTTTTGCTATCTGGGATGTGCACCGGCCTAGATGTAATTAAAGCAAATTTCTAACAATATTCAAACAAAGCCACACAGGTAATTAATTAAGCTAGGAATACAATAATGTTCATACCATATCCTTCAAGTCAACAAGAGTTATATTGGTTGATCGTTCGCTGTATTGATCAAGGAGCTGTTTTCAAAGAGAAAACATATACTTAGATCTCCCAGCACGCTCCCATTTAGGCAAGGCAGGAACTACAGTGCAGCGAAAACTAAACAATATTCTAAACCGGGCTAGTTCACTTCACATAAACAGGCCCTAAGTCCAGTTATATCTGACGGATCATTATTTACTACCTTAAAAAACGCAAAACGCCAGGAATTTGGTTGTGCAAAAGATAAATTCCACCGTATCTAGGGTACTTCAGTTTCATGACGTAGTCAGGAGTTAGTCACGTCATCAGCTACGTCTGGATGTAAGTTACACCCAGACGTAGCTGACATAAATATGTGGCATCAGTTGAATGTGAAAGAAAAGCTCTATATGACTTCTCCCTAAACTTGCATTATTTGGCTAACTCAAAACCACTATTTACTCTGATGAGCCATATGATAGTAATGCCCGACTTTGACGAACATCTTGAGTATCGCCGCTTCTTGACAGTTTGCACTAGAGCAGACCCCGTACATAATCGTTTTTTAAAGTCAGTAGATGGACCTGTAAGTATTGGATTCGTGTCGGTGAAAAACCACTCCACGGAAAACGAGGTACTACAAGTCAAAGAAGTCAGTTCGGAGCAAATCTTATTATAGAATATGTACCAAACATAATATATTCCTTAATTTTAATTAGGCTATTTAGCATTCAGATCAAATCCATCTATAATCTTTGCAACGCCATCAAGCAATGTTGAATTGGATGTTCAATGCTGTCAGTCCCCCCCTGAGGACAAAGCTGGAATCCCCCCTCCCTTGACACAGTCGGAAGCTCTTTTGGATGGTCCACAGAGCTTATTGCAAACACTAGAGGAACGTTAAGGCCAATGGACTTTAAAAAGGCTTGCAATTGAAAGGACTGTGCTATTTGAAAAGAATAGTTGCGTGGATGGGCTGTTGCCAGGGATGCATGGTTACAATTTGATAAAGTTATGTGGTTATCTAATTACGATGATTCCCTGGAGAAACGCATAAGGAGTGTTTAACGCAACTGAAGCTGGGCGATTTCTCTACGTACCAAACGAACGATATGCCGCCAATATTTACGCACAGGAGATGAATTTAACGATCTTCTAGCCATCACTGCATTTTCAATTCACTCGCATGACTGGTATTTTTCAACAACAAAGAGTTCAACTTTTCTGACTTATCTGGTCACAGTTTGCCCGAAGGTAAAACCTGATTGTTTTATGTATTACCTTTATTTTCGATGATAAATCATGTCTTTTGGCCATATCAGCAAATGTTTTACAGTCGTTTAAAATCGTAGTCAGAAAGGCTTCGTTTCGATCGGTTGTTTTTCCTAGAGATAACAAAAGATTTTGATGACACGTGTACAATATCCGGAAATGTCGCGAGAACTTGCTAAAAATCTATGGCAATTCTCGGCCTAGCGAGTTTGCTGTTATTGCTGAATATTGTAGATGGCCATTCACCTCTGTAAAACAAACTATCGTTAGTTTCAAATTGAAGAAGTATGTTACTTGATATTATGAATGAGGAAGCCTTTTGCTCGCCGTGTTTAGTAGAGTTACTTCACTCCAAGCAATATTCGCTCTGAAACAAAAAGTGCCTCACGTGGCGAAAGCTGATTGAGTGCTCCACAACGGCCTAGTACACGAGAAGCTTCACAATAAAGTACGATGGTTGAAGTTATTGATAGCAGTTAGTTGTCATAATTCCTAAGAAATCATCGCCATGCATAACAAATTATGTTCCCAACAGGTCTGGGCGTGTCTTTTTGATTACCTTTACCTTATCCTTGAAACTGATACTTTGCATCTTCAGTTGAAAGTTGACATTTAGGAATCTGTCACTTCCTAATATCACAGACAAGCAGTTGATTTTCTTTTACTGATGATCCTGATGATTTGGTTGACAGTTAATTACTTTTAATATGTCATATTGACGGTCATGAGTGATGTGATGTTATTCATAATAAAATATGGATTTCATCTTTACACTTTTTATAGAAATGCCTTAATTATTACGGAGCTTCGATATACTTTACTGCTTTTGATTTTGAGCCTATAATTATCCATAAAGTATTCTTAAATACCTAAGGTGTAACCTCACCTAAATATTTGAACATATTCCAATCTTTGTTGGTGTTTTACTACATCATAAAACTAAGCAAGAGTTTATATTTTGTATCGATAATGCAAAAGTATATCTTAAAGCAGTATTATCACTAGAATACAAAAATTCCCTTGTTTTGATGAAGCTAGAGCCTCCCATTAATCTTAAATTATTCGTAAATTTCAGCGATTACGAGCCTGAATATTTTAATAAATTTTATTCTTGGTATTGAAAAAAATAATGTACTTGCAACGACATGGTTCTACCTTAATTTCTTATATTTTACGATCAACAATTTGTGGTAAGTGCTGCTGCTGATACTCACTTGAGTAAATATTACGAATCATTGAAGGCTTTCCCAGAAATATTAGTGTACGGAAAGTATACACATTTTGCTTAAAACTAAGGCTAAATTTGAAGAATACAAAATGCATGGAACTAGAGAAATAGCGCAACGTTCACTAGAATAACAAAAAGCATGTACGTACAATATTTTCAAACAGTACTTGGAGCGCCCATACAGTTTTAAGAATTTTCTACCCCCGTCCTATTTCCACGAAATTTACGAGAATGCAAACCCCCTTACCCCCTTATACAATGCTGAGTCAGTAGACAAGGCCCATAAGTATTTGGAAAGGCATCACTTCTCCTCAACGTGCTAGTCATATGCCCTTCAAACAACGTACTTTTTCGGGAAGGGGGTTTTGTATTTCGTCTGTAGCATAAATTACAGGAAGTGCTACAAGACTTTTGGCAGGCATTGTAGTTGAAAGTGCTGTAGTATACAAGGACGTAGGGAGCACTGTAAAAGTGAACATGTCTTGGATTTTAAATCTGGGCTCATAAAAGCACTTGCTGCTTTTGCTTGTACTGCACCTAGAAACTTTGAGTAGTTTAGTCTTTTAGTAAAAAAGGACTACGATGTATATTGAAGAGGGACGTTTCACATGACTGTTTGATAAATCGAGCCAAGTCATTTCTGTGTCAACCGTTACCTTTGTCTATATTAGAGATGGCACCAGAGGAAACGTGCAATCTCCAGCCCCCTTAAGAAAAAGATCTATATGAAAATGAGGCTCAAATGGTCAACATCTTAAGAAAATGTTGAGAAAGTCTTAAGATCCAAAGCTCGTTGTTTTGCTTGCCAAAATGGTATCCCAAAAGACCAGGGAAACTCTACGAATCTGAGGTCCATTTTACTACCTGTATCCACAAAAACTCAATTTATTGATAGTTAACGTTGTAGCGCCTAAATAGTATTTTTGTGCATATAATTTAAAGGCTATGGACCAGAAAGTAAACACCAAAACTAACTTTAAAAAAATTTTCGACCTGAGGAGTACCTTGAAGATAAAATATAAATTCGGAATTGCACGGTTAGCAAAGACAGTTTAGGCCGTTATAGCCACTTTATTGCAGAAACTGTAAGAAAGTAGTAACAAAACCTCAGCCTCAATGTCAGGAAAACTTAAGAAAAGTGAGGCTGACCAAATAACAGTATTATTCAATGAAAAAACGTGTATTAAACCAAGTAAAGTGAGGCCATATTGGAAGACTTCCCCTGCTGAGAACTTGCGGTAAGCTGGTTTGGTTGGGAGATGGCTGAAGACATCTTCCCTGCACACCAGTTATACTTTTTGATTAATGCTGCGCATCTTTCTTCCATCGTGAAATCTTCTTTGCAATAGTTGGTACTACTGTTTATCCCAAGGACAGAATTGTTTTGTGAATTATTCTAACCATAAATTAATGATTTTTATAACAATTGTTAGGATAGTTCATACTATCTCATGCAGAGTAGAAAATCAAATCGTCAAGAAGACTTCACCCGGGGGTCCACTCCATCAGTATTCACAATGGGCTGGATGTGGCCCACGGACCGTTGTTTATCTAGGTTTGCCATAGAGGTTTTACACACCCACGCAACATTTGAATCCTGAAATTTGTATGAAAAGGGAATGAGTCACTAACTATTCAAAGTACTTACCTACAATGGTTTCCAAAAGAGTTGGAACGCATAGCACAATTTCAGCACTTTTCTATCCTTTGCACCCCTCCTTCAATATAATGTTGATTTATTTCTAGATATGGGTCCTATCACTTAGCATTGGGGTACGATTCGTCCTACCCTATGTCTTATCTTCAAAACTCAACGTTGCCCTAGGGGGTGGAAGGGACTATCTTTTTCCTCTACGGGGTGATTTTTTAAGAGGGCCTTTGAAGGGAAGACAGAGTACATTCACAGCTATTTTCTGCTGCATTCCAAACACTTTTGGCAATGATTGTGGCGATTTCTTCTTCAGGGTTATTTGCACTTAAAAGCTTTTATTCTTCAGAATTGATGCACATCATGCGCTGCACTCTGGCTCTCTGGTACTTATTGCAAGTTAGAAAGCATGCCTTCTTTAAACAATTTATGAGTGTACAT
>WIPJ01000813.1:36567-49064 GCA_018155075.1 Cassiopea andromeda | reverse complement strand
AAAACTCTTGCCAAATATAGAGTTACGTATTCAGATGATAGCGAGGACTACATTGGCATTGATGATATTGATGGAGTTGAAATAATGCTTTTGGACTAAAACCGTATTTTGACTTGTTCTGTTTGTTCTCGCTGAAATTTATGATGAATCAACACATCAAAAATGATTTAATATGTTTCTTTGATCTTAAGGCGAATTTACACCTGGTGTTGAGCAAGAAAAATTTATGAATAATTTAAGAATAATTTAAAAATCTAATAGTAATTTAAGATATGAATAATTTAAGAATAATAAAATTTAAAAACCGAAAATTTTTAAGAATATTGAGGCTCAGAAAAAAATTAGGTATTCTTATAAAAAGAAAAGAGTGTAATATAACCATGTCTTTAAAAGTCAAGCAAATCAGGGTTGGTCCAACTTTTATTTCTTCTACAAAAGATGTAGTAGCAATGACAATGACAATAATAGCAACTAATATTTTACAGGTTGACTTGTTCAGACTTAAACAGTCTGCTATCCTTCAGAGACCTGTTTCCTACCTTTTTACAAACAGTAATAACTAAAGGATATTAAACGCAAATAGAATAGAAATAGTTAAAAACATAAAAGTAGAAGGATAAGAATGTAATTATTGTCCAATGCATTTCCCTTGGAATCTAAAGAGTCTTGAATAGTTGCAGTTTCTTTTTTGAATAGTAAGATGGATGTTTCTTTGCGAATAGATTTTTCCAGTCGATTATGAATGCATGCCCCTTGGTGGATAGAATGAAGTAAATAGGTAAGCATTGACCTACCCAGGACGTTACCTGCTAACTACAGCAGAAAAGTACATTCATTTGACAACTCAAAATTTGCTTCCCTTGAAAAAAGAACTCTATACGGTTACGTGAGTACTATAATGACACTAGGTTCGTATGTTAATCCTTTTGTCACCACCTCAAAAGTCTAGCATTTCCTGGGAATTATTCTAATTTTCTTCTCTCAGAAAAACGTTCATCTAGATGTCCAATTAGATGTTTACTTTCCTTACCTTAGACTTATTATCCTTAGTAAAAACTAAGTAGGGAAATATTAGCAGTTGCTGTTTGCAATGAAACTCACCAGAGATACTCGCCAATAAGGCTGCACCAAAAATACACTTACAGATAAGTTTTAGACCGCAATTACTTTGTGTGCTATGGCACAAAATATGGAGCTCAATTCAATTAGTGGCAGATGAGGTAAGACCATATTGAATCAATTCAATGGAAATTTTACGTAGCTCGCAGGCTTGTTGCTTAATTTAAGGCATGTTCCTAAATTAGACAAGAAAAAATGGATCTACCCATACTGACCGATTTTACCATTCAATAATCATGCAATTTTTTGACTTGTTTGGTTCTGGAAATAGATCAAGTTTCCAGAGCACATGAATAGTAGAGAAGATATGTGGAAACATAATCCACCTATGAACACTTTTTTCATCATTCATTGAAAAGTATTGGCCTTTGAGATCACTAGGGAATTTCGCCAATGAATCGAATGAGTACTTACTTTACACACTTCCTTTTATAAGAATACGTAATTTCTCGTAGAGTTCGGTATTCTTAGTTTTTTCGGTTTTGAGCCTTAGATTATTCGTAAATACTGAAGGTATAACTACATCTGAAAATCAAAGGATTATATTCAAATCTTTATTGATGTCTGTGACTATATTATAAAGCAAAATAAAAGTGGAGCAGAATAACAAATGTTGATATTAAATATTGATCTACAAGCAGTACTGTAGCTCAAATGCATAAAAATTCAAAATCTTGATGAAACTTGAGTCCTGCATTAAATTTAAATTATTCTTAAGTTTCAGCGATTATGAGTACTGCTTGTAGCTGGGCTGGAAACAGGGCATCTGACTCCACCTCTATTCATTTCCACTTCATAGCAGCTGGTGCCTCGCACTGGCTATGACAGATTTTCTTCCACTTTTGGCTCTACAACTCGATTACTAACGCTCCTTAACATGGATTATAGCCCCTGGCCCCCTTGTACTATTCCCTATTTTATTCCCATACCTCCTCCCTGGTGCCTCAATGGTTTTCTCCCCAAAAGATGCGACCCTAGCCACGCCGCTGGCTGTAGCTAGACAACAACAGCAACTCCTTACAACAATAATGACGCGGTCATTCAACAATGGGTTTCAAATGCATTGCTTTCTGTTCCTCCCTGTGTTCTAGTATTCGTGACGTTGGTGTATCAAAAACCAAGAAATTGACCGCAGAATTTCTTAGCATGAATGATTGTCTTCAGGCAAAAAGGCAAACGAGCTGACAGTTTGGACCTAGACAAATAGCTTAGATTCTCGTCATTATGTATATAATGAAAATACCTATTATGGAAAGTGAATCAACCTACGATCCAACGGTAGATATTCTTCGCTTATTTACTACCTTTGTTGAGCAAAGACTGTTGCATTTGTAGCTTATAATTTTTTATCAATCATTCGGTACTCGAGCTTTGTGCTAAATGAGCTCCGCTCATTAGCTAGGTAATTTGTAGTACGATTTTAGCTCTGTTTTGAGAAATATGTTGTAATATCATGTCCTATGCAACATAACATAAATGCTGGTAGATTCAGTGTATTCAAAGATAGGTATTCCGTACTCTCTTATTGTAAATTATTAGGTCTCCTTGCAAAATCATTGTTCAGCATTCCTGCGAGAATTTATTGGTTGTTTAAAAGCCTATTCAGTCTTCTTCAAGGCTGTCTTCCTTTTATAAATTGTTTCGTATTGCACAGATTTAATTTCATTCTCAGAGCTGACATGCCATTGTATCGGATGCATCTTTCCTCACTACTTTGGAGCCAATTTTTTTCTGTTTTTCAAGCAACCTATCAATACAAAAAAACTATGATTTTTTGCTGTTCCATCCAGTGGTGTGCCGAAAGACTTTTGAATTTGGGGGTGTAGCAACAAACATTTATCGACAGGTTACTAAATTCCCCGAATTACCGAAAAACGATGATCGAGCACTGACAGGCAATTATCGATTACCGACAAACGGTGGTCAGTTACCAACAAACGATGATCGAGTACTGACCAGCTATAAAATTAGAGACGGTTTCAGCAAAATTGGGGGGTGTGGCTCCCCACACCCCTACTGCGATACCTCCCTGGTTCCATCCTTTTAGTGCCATAAAAGTTTAACTGGATTGGCGAAACATATGGAAGCTCTGAGTAAAATTGATTATGTATAACACTTGTGTATGTAAAATAAGTGAATTTTAGGGAGGCAATACCAACGTGCCCCCTCACTGTCTACGGGCCTGACCTTCTCACAATGAGAAAACTATTTTCATAAATTCATTTAGAAGTACAAAAAGATAGTAGAACAGTGGAAGTCTGAAATGGCTGTGGTAAATTTTATTTTTAAGTGATTATGATAAGAACAAAGTAAAGATGCTTTGCGTGTTCATTTCGAGACATGATGAGGTGAAATTCATTGTCTTTTAACAATTCTGAGACCAGGCAAGAACACTAAAAGGTCAGGACTGTGGAGAAAGTTAGAAGTTGTGTTTTTCTACTTACACGAGCAAGCATTGTAGCGTTGGAAATCAGATTCAGAAGTCTAGAACGGATCTTCACATCAATATATAGCCTTATATCATTTATTTTGGACCAACGAAGTATTCCACTACCCTACAAAATAATGAAGAAGACATTGAGTTAGGTAGAGTGCTCAGCTGAATAGTAACTGCAGTACTTTACCACATTTGGTATGAGCTAATGTTTATTATATTGACAATGAAGATGCATGTAGCAACTAATTTTTGTTTGGTTATGCTTCCTTTCCATATTAAATTTGAGTTGGGGATGTGTGATTGAACTAGTCATAGAGATGTAAAGTCATAACAATATTTCACGATTGTGAAAGACACTGATTGAAAACTGACGCTTATGCAACTACCAAAAACCACGTAAATGAGAACGAAATTTTGTTGTCCACAGTCACATCCTTTAACATCTTGAAAATTTATCGTTTCGCTTTCCTTGCACATCGATAGGGGTGTTTTTTTTAATTCGTTTATCTTTCTTATCAATCGCGTTGTGTATAAAACTTGTTATTTCCGAACATCTAGACGCAGTTTGCAAACTATGCAAGTTGAGGTATTCATTCTCTATATTAAAACATAACATGGTTACAGCCCAAAAGTTGAATTATGTATTAAAAAGTGTTGGAATACCCAGATGAAGCCATAATGTTTGGTTCGTTCTATAATATGGTGGTTTAATCTCAAGCACTTTGTACGCGCGAACTTTATTTTCATGCACCTCAAAAATGATACTTTGTTGTGAAGGAAGCGCCATTTCGTCATAAACGAGAGTTTATGGTCAACTCGTGCAATGTCACGACATTTCGTGTACTAGAAAGTGGCATCCGTATTTTATGACTAACCTATAAAATTAGATAGCAACAGTTATTCGATGTAATGATTTTATTGGAGAAGCTCAAGCAAAATTATATGCACAATTTAGAAAACGGTGTTGTTAATTTTGACATAAGTTTCTTTTCATTCATTAACTAATATATGGTACCAATCAGTGACGGCGCTGAGGGGACATGGGTGGGGAGACATGTTCCCTCCCGTTCTCTCCGGGATCGACTTTCTACTACATCTAAATGCGATAGGAAGATGTTTGGGGTGGGGTGAGGGACCGCCAGCAAGGTGTCTTTCTTTTTTACTTCATAGCATTGCTCTTTAGTGCGCTTTGGTGGAATAGTGAGATAGTCATTTCTTTCTAGTGAAATGGGTGTGCCAATCAAAGGGCGTTGTCACTATAAAGCGTGGTTCAAAATCCCCTCCCCAGTCTGTGATGGTTGGCATTGTCCATGGTACCAGGACAAGCAACAAACTGTATTTTAGCGGCTTCTTTTTTTTAGTACGAAATAAAACATTTTGCAAATACATACTGGAAAATTTGACTACTTTATTGCTTTCGCATCTAAAACGCACTTTTCTGTCTCGTAGGTCTTAGCCATGTACAACGTTGGATACCAATTTGTTAGCCCAGTTGGAGTCGTTTCCCCGCTCCTGCCTCCTCTGTCACCAGTGCCTGGAACATTTCCCATAGGGCCTGTGGACAGAGGCAGCCAAAGGGCACAGGCCCTAATGACGATGTCATGCCTTCGTCTGAGGGGCCTACCATTTTCTGCGTCCAAAGATGATATTGTTACGTTTCTTGGACACCATTCTCAGGGCATCATCGGCACAGTTCACATCATTTATAATCTGCAAGTAAGTTGTTTCCTACACTTAACATAATTTTCGTTTATTTGATAAAACCATTCTGGTCCCATCACCGGGGGTGGTATTCTTGTGGTGTTCAGCTCGAATGGATCAGTAGACGAGAATCTTCGAAATACCTGATTATGTTATTAGAGTCACCAGTATTGTTCCTAAACCAGGACAAAAAAGAGCCGGCATTGACGATCTCCTAAGAGCTTTTCGAATGATTTCGGAGTGAAGGAACGCCTAGATAGGAATTATTGGCATGCCGAAGGATTTTTGAGCTGGGGTGTAGCAAATGATATTTACCGAAAGGCTACTATCTTTCCGAGAATTACCGGCAAGCGATGATCACACTGCCAGCTTTGCTGACAATCTAAAGAACTACTGAATGCATTGGCAAAAGTGGGGTGTGACTTTCGCAAATCCATGATTTGGCACGCCCCTAACAGGAAATTAGAGATAGCAAGGCCAGAAGCAGTGGCGGACACTTTGACATTTTTTGTGGGGGGGACCAAACCCTCATGGGGGCCAAGGCGTATGCCACTGCTATTGAATCTTCGCCATATTTTGCAATTCTGAAATTATGGGGGGGGGGGCCACCGTTTCCCTGATGCCCGCCACTGGCCAGAAGAAGAAATCAGGATAGACCTTGAGCTGGTTCGAATATGGGAGGCCATAGATTTTTATCGTTTCTGTTCATTTCAGAAATTTATGTATTTAACTGATCTTGTGAAACAATTTTTAATTAGATACTTTTTGTTGTAAAATAACTCGGAATATCTTTGGTGCTTTGTTCACATCTATTAAATACATCTTGACCTGTCTCTCTCTCTCTTTTAGGGGCGGCCATCGGGAGAGTCATTCGTTCAGCTGAAAAGTCCAGAATTTGCTCACAAAGCAGCGAACGATTTACACCTAAAACACATGGGCGAACGATACATAGAAGTTTTTCAATGCTCTGTTCACGACATGAGCTTAATGTTGGCAACCAGTCATGCCAATCAATTGCAACATATGAATCAATTAAACAACAACAACAACAATAACACGAATAGCTCTTGTCTATCAAATCACAATAGTAATAGTTTTATTCCAGGCACTCCACTCGCATTGCATCCTGGTCACCCGTTATTTTCTCCAGCAAATTCTAACGGCATGGTGCATACATTGGTACCACCGGTTGCTCCAATGTTTAATGGACAATACCCACCAATATCTCCAACTCTGAGTCCCAATGGATTTTACCCTCCTCAACCATTTTCATTCATCAATCCAGTGGTAAGATTTACAAAATTACCAGCCTTAATGGATCATCATTGACACATTTCTGCTCTACTGTAACTTCTTATTTAATAACCTGTATTCTCTACTGTAACCATCGTAAGGAAGGAAATCTATCCGGTATATCAGGTGTCACAAAATTTCCGGCCACAGAGCAAGATCCGTCCCCGGCTACCGCCCAATCCGGGCCAGTGCTTGCGGAAAAGTGCACATATTTTTGAAGCAATATTCTGTTTGCTTTCCATTTTGCAGTTTTCATAGTCTGCCAATTTCATCTTTCCCATAGTAGCCCCCAAACTGAAGTGCAATATGTAAAATGGGGAGCTTTAGTGCCAGCCTGGCCCCCGACAAAGATATATAATGAATTTGGCCCCGATGCCCAAAATGGTTGGTGAGTCCTGCAGCTGTAAGCCACTCTCTAATCTTGATCGAATTCAATTGATGAAATGATTGAAATTTTTGACAGTAAAGAACGAAGCAAGTTTGAAAAACGCAAGGGAAGGCTGGGACAATGGGCAATGTCCCATGAATATTGTTTGAAGTTAGCTTTATCAGAGTCATTCTAGGGGCATTCTTCCAAACTTTGGGATACTTGTACTGCTTTGTTGTTTAATGTCAGCTTCTTGCTTTAAATCTTATGCATCTTTCGGTTTTTTTGTTTTCTCCACAGTTTTTACCCATCACTGGCAGTTGTTTCGATAACTGAAACTGTTTAATTTTTATGACATAACTTGTTTCATACCTACAACCAGCTTTAGTAACTTTGCTTTTCCAGATTGCACCAGAGAGCATCTCATACCACATGAATCAATACGGAAAACCAGATGGTATTCCAATTGGCATTGCATACCAGCCAGTTGAAGACATACATAGAGGACATTCAGAGAAAGGAAGAGAAGCAAATGGAAGCAGGCCTGTGAAGGTATTCATGGGCTAGCTATTTGCTATTTATATCGACCTTATTAGTCATAATAATGAAGAACTCTCTGTATCTCAGGCGTTTTTTACGCTTGAATTCTGTTTGTAATTACAAACCGCCAACAAAATTTTTATGGCAAGAATTTGTAATTATGATAAATTGAGCTAGATTTAGGCCCCGTAGTGGGGTTGATGAAAATGTTGCAAAAGTAAGCAGAGACTGTTTGACTATGCTGTGTAACACCCTGTCTTTTTGCAAAGTACGATCCTCGTTTACACTGAGTTGGTTAGTTCTGTAAGAAACTTAAAGCCTGTTTATATGAACTGAGGGAGCCCGGCTTGCCGGAGATCTGTCTTGACAATAGAACCTTTCCATAATTCTACATTTTTGATAAGGGAATGGAGCCAGCCCGGCAAGGTGAGATCTGTCGCAAAATGAGATAAAATTGTTCCATGTAAAGCAGTTGAATGAGGTGGCCCGGATTGCTGGGCTAGGGTATACCTATCTGTGCAGCCGCATGATGAAAAATCGTATGACTAGCATAGCGACAATTATTATAGTTTTACGTGCAAGTTGCTGTCCCGGTAAGATAAGATGCAAGATCTCTATATAATAGAAGAAGGAAAACGATCCTACGTGGGTGAAGTAAGCCCGGCAAACCGAGCTGCCTCACTCCATATAAACAAGCCCTTGGAACAACTGCAGACATACTAGAGATAAATAAGCATCCATTCTGCTTGAGAAAGTCGATTGAAGTGGATTGAAATGATGCCTGCTTAGATCCTTGACGATATGCAAAAAGCGATACAAATAGTTCAGATTGAATCAGAGTCCGCATTATTCCGTAATACTCTTCCTTGCGCTGGTATTTTCATGTTTGGATTTTGCAGAATGACATTCAAAAAATGCTGCAAATCAAGAATTACAAAATCAATTCGATCAGTCGTCTCTCTCACAGTATGGCTTCACTCATTATCATTGTCTGTGTCATACATTCAAAATCTTCCAAAATTTCAGGTCCCTATTCTGGGCTAAAATAAGGATGCAGGTAGAAGATTTCTTAATTTTTAGGATGTCACTCCTAAAAGGCAGGTAATAATTGCTTTGTAGCAATGTTTCTTGGCGGTTAATAATGGTTACAAAGATGCCATTGCGAGATATACAGCCTTTATGTCAACGGCTTTCCAACAATGTCCCTGTGCCTCATTATTTTTATAATGCGCCACAGAAGTACCCACTATTACTGCCGCATCAACTCAGAACCCTTTCATTCTGCTTTGAAAGATTCTGCTTTATATTTCTTTTACGATTTTCCTTCACATTTAGGCCTAACAATATCATTTCATCTTTATGTTAAATCTGTGTAAAATTCCTGTTGTGCTTTATAAATTCTCTTAATAGTAGTTTGTTTACAGGATAGGATGAATAATAGCATTTTAAAATTGAATTCCCTTCATATGTTGTTAAGCTGAATTGATAATGTAATTATGACTTAGAAATATGTAGACGTAGGTTGATAGTTCGCATCTTTTGATTAAATAGACCATTATTTAAGCGTAGTTGTGAACCAGTTCATTTTGATTATTTCTTTCACATGTTTCTTGCTTCTTTCTGATGTTTATAACACTCACATTCGCCCAAATATTCCTTCTTAAAATAACCTTCAGATCATTACTATGATAACATGAATATTTGCTTTAAACCATTCATTAACTTTATAAACAGTTTCTGGTAATTAATTGTGGATTGAAAATACATTAGAACAGACCTTTGGCTCTCTAAATTTATACCCAGTTAGTAGCTGCGTTGTGGCCAGGCATGAAAACTGGAAAATTTCCAGTGGGCCTTTTTCATGGTGATTCAATGCTCTATTGTCTAGATTGTGAATGAGCCCCTTTTCAAAAAGAATATGCTCCTGATGAACTTCCATAATGAATTACTTCAATAAACGAGTCCCCATTCGCCAGATTTTCCCAGCCCTATTTTTGGAGCCGGAACGCTCCTACCTAGTAGACCGCATTTGTGCATTGTGGATCAATCCTCGCAACAGTCACAGAAGAAGACGAACACAAGGTATTTCTTATCTTGCAATAAATAATGCACATATGAAACAGCAAAGATTTCATGGCAGAAATTATACTTGGATGCTAATCATATTTTCAGTACATAAACTTTACCAGAATGCTAGGCAACAACGGACCTTTACAAACGCTTGTTATCATCACATTTGGTAGTTGGTTCTTTAAAATTACCATGGCAATAACTGCCTACATCTCAGCAATTCCAGACTACTTTGTTCACTTATTGAAATGACATGATTGCTATCTTTGTTCAAAGTCACCAAACATTCGCTGTTTTCAAAATACTATTTCATGTCTCAGCCCACTCTTTGACATCAAAGGTTTTGCGGATATTAACTAGATACCGGTGAATCCCAAACTAAAATGATCTGTACCTACAGGTGAACCTGTCCACAATCCAACCTTCATCCATTGCTTCTTCTTGCATCTGACTTTTTTCGCTATTTCACACTATATATCATGACATCATTTGAGCGATACACACCATAATATCACCCCTCCAGGAAGGTTCTCCCTACTTTTCTATGTGGGGTATGTGTCAATATTTGGGATCTGAGATTTTATAAGAAAGTCATATTTGGGGTCTGTGAACTGCAGCAAATTAAAAATTAGACATTTGGAGTTTGACAATTAAAACAAAGTTGCAAAAGAAAACCAAATTCTACGCTGTTAATACGATGAACATAAACTTGTGATATTCAACGAGATTTTACGACAGGAAAGGTAATCCAAAATATGTGACAATATTTAGGCTCTTAGCATTTTGAGGCTCAATACTTGGAGTACTTCAAACCTGGGACTCAATATTTGGGGGTCAGCAAAAAACTCTGACATGGACCCACCTTATAGAAAGTAGGGAGTACCCCTGGGAATGTCACAAAATGTTCCTGTCCAAAATAGTTAGTTTCTTTTTTACTTCAGACAAGACTTTATGTTTCGTTTGATCAAAGTATAAGACCATTGCCCTACTGGTCTAATTATTTAATCACAAAACATAATTAAATATTTCTTCATAGGATTCCTTATATATTTTATTCTATACTCCACAATGTATTATATTTTCATCAATATATAAGACTATAGTCTTACTATTTGATCACAAAATATGAAAATATAATGCAGTTTATTTCTTTAAGTTGTTCTGTACTTTTTAAGTCAAGCTCCATTTTATATTATATTTCCATCATATATAAGACTATAGTCTAACTATCTGGCTGCTAAGTATCAAAATATAATCTACTTTATTCCTGTACGTTTTTCTGTACTTTTTCAGTCTTATTCCATTTTGTATTGTAGTCTTACTATTTGGCCACAAAATATCGAAATATAATCCAGTTTATTCTTGAAGTAAGGCAATAAAACATAATTTTTCATAGTGAAATGGTGTTGGGATTACAGACAGTCTTGTGTAGACAAAGAGAGCTTGTTATCTCATTGGGACTCTTCAAGTAAACAATGGTTAATAGGTCCTAATTGGTCACACTTGGGGCCAATTAGACGCATCCTATCACGTGTAACCGCATCTGGATATATATTTCGGTTAACCTTTAGGTCACTATCCGACGTTTTCGTACTCTGATGAGTGTCGGACGAAAAAAGCTGTCGGTATGTGAAAAGAATGTTGCCGTTTTTCGTGCTGTGGTAAAGTTCTGTAGTACAAACAGACTATAGACATTTGTTACTTAAAACCAAGTTAAATAGAATAAAAGAGAGAAAATCAACATAGAAAAACAATTAGAGGAACCACTAAAAATCACAAGATGACTGATATTCACCACTTTTATATAAATATTCAACAGGTTTTTTGAAAAGGTTTATAGAACAGTAGTTCCTGCAAACGCTCGCTTTTGTCTAATCTGACATTTGGATCTCATCAGCTCTCATCGCAGTTCCCAGCAATTGCTCTGGCAAATAAATCCATCTAATTCATGTAAACCCATCTAATTCATCAATACATCAATTTGCACCAACCTTGCATTGCTGTCACCTGGTAGTCGGTACGGCAGAAGGCCTGCAAATGTCACAATTGACCTTGCTTCTCGTCTCAGACTATCGAGGTACTAAATGAAGTGAACAAAATAAAATATAGAATCTTGAAAAACAATGATGAATCTAGAAACAGAATTAATATATTGCTAATGCAAAATGGTATTCGTTTGCATTTTTAGCTCAAAATATTCATTACTGTGAAGCAGAGAAAAATGGCAGTATACTTAAACAGACTATCACAAGTCTTGAATTGTACTCCCCATGACAAAAACATGTCAAACAAAATTTTTAATATATTAATATTCAGATACTATCCAACACGTGTAAAGAAACTTCCTTCCTCTAAAAATTTCGTTAAGAAGCTCAATAATTTGTCAGATTTCTTCAACTGAATTCCAGTACATCTCCATGAAACATGAAAAGAATTCAGATATCAGCTACAAAGTACTTCTACTCCGAGAAACCAAGTGAACCTGTACATTTTGTAGCTAAAGCGTACCTCAAAATAGCTTGTCAATATTGTATCTTGAAATTACTGAAGCATCTCTACAGGGATAGTACGCGACACTTCGCGACTTCCCTAATAAGAAGTTCAATTATGGAAAAAATCGAGAGCCGTGCCACATATTTTTTAAAAAGATATCCTTACACTTTGCTTCTCACTTTCAACTCTTTTTCGAAATGATCTGTTTGTTACATCGTCATCTGACCTACGAAAAAGTTAGCAAAGATAAGGAAAAAGGTCTAATTAGGCATTTTACCAAAAAAGCATGAGTAACATTTGCAACAGATGTTGTCAACATTTAAAAAAAGTAAAGCAACTTGGAAACATAAACTAGGTCCCTGTTGGTACAGAATACATCGATCACAGTTGGTGCATTTTGATTCATTAACGGATATTCAGCCATGATATATATATATATATATATATATATATATATATATATATATATATATATAT
>WIPJ01000813.1:18564-36401 GCA_018155075.1 Cassiopea andromeda | reverse complement strand
TATATATATATATATATATATATATATATATATATATATATATATATATATCTCACTCCCCAAATGAGCGTAAAAACATACCAAAAATTACGTGACAAATTCAGCACGTCAAAAGTAGCAAATTCAAGTTCATCAAACACAACAATTTCCAAACCCGATTTTTTTGTTCAAATGCTATGAAATATAGAGGTTAGTAAAGATGTAAAGAAGGGAATAACTTACTTCACTTGTCGGTATTTGCTGTAAAGGATATTCATAACAGCCAGCAGCAAATCAGGAATGCATTGTTTTACCTAAAAATTATTCAGATTTTCACAGAATATGCATTTTTTACTTCAATGGAAAAAGTTTTTACGAATTAGTAAAATTCAGTAAATTGAAAGCTGAAAAACAATTGCTCCGCTCTTAAATACAACTCTTGGTGGTGTGATTTGGAATAATTTAACTCCCAACTCTACACCTACTGGCCACATGATTAAACGAGAGTTGTGCTAATCACGTGAATTTTCCTGTCTGGGAGAAGAATGGATGTATAAAAATCAGTTTGTTTATTCCTCGTATCTAAAACTCTTGCATCACACCTGTCCTCGCAATCGATTTTTCCATTCTACTACCCGGACAAACATTGTCATACAGAGTCAACCGTAAAATGATAGTACACAAAGCTCAGCCTATAAACAGATAATATACAAATGCGTTGCATATTGGCTTAACAATGACAATGTAATGTTCAAGGTGAAAAGTGACTATTTAAAACTTGAAAACACCAAAATTTTTCCAACAATTGAAAAAAGAAAAATTTGCTCTTTCTGGATATCATGCCACAACAGAAGTTATCATACGTTGTAGATGGGAAAAGGAAACATCTTTAAATGAAAGAAATGACCTCATCTGTGTATTGGCGAAATCCAGTGACTTTATGCTCCACAGCATCAGGTGTAAATGGTAGGAGTTTGATCTTTTTTATCGTCTGCCAAGAAACAAAAAAACAAGACTGTTACTTGATCAGAAATAAAGCAGCAGCCTCATACTTAAAAATCAGTCAGGATCAACCAATTACGTCAACAGTAGGAAAAAATCTCACGTGTGGCATGTGATGCTCAAGGGTATCAGAAATAATACTGATGTCAGTAGAAGTGGAAGAAAATGGAAAGAAATCTAGCACTCTCCCCCCATACTGCTGATCGAAGGATTAAAAATCTTTTATAGCCAAGGGTTTTAGCCTTCAAAAACTTTCAAAAAAACTACTTTAGATGCTCTGCTCCTACGCAGCAAGCTCCACTTGTAATACATAGCAAATAATTTGGGAATAGACATAAAAGAACGAAGAAGCAGAACCTACATCAAGTGCAATGTCATGTTGTTGAGAATGATATAAATCAAAGAAATACATCAGATCGAGCAATAAATAAAATGTGCCGCAATTTGTTTTTGATGCTTTGCAACCGCGAGTTCTATACCTGAAATGTAAAAAGATGTCACATAAAAAAGTACAACACATAAATATATATCTATATACCTACACACATATATACTACTTGATTTTACTTTCGTTTCCCCCAACTCCTTGGGGCTTGGAGGGTGCCTCTAAGAGGACTTTAGTTCTAGCATGAGCATTTAAGACCGGATGCCCTTCCTAACGTCACCAATGGCCTGCGATGGGCCTTGAACCCAGAACCACGTTGGTCTGAGTCAAGTGCATTACCGCTAGGCCACGGCTGCTTATATTAAGATAAAATATAGAAAGGACATAGAATTCCATGTCAAAGATATTGTCGGAAACACAATTATGAAAGTCATTAATAAATATAAAAATTAAATATTAAAAGATAAAAATCACGATCAATGAATTGATAAAAAAAATGAAGGAATGCTAAGTACAGAAAAAATAGCTAATAGAAAAACACTAAAGAGTATTACATTTGAAAGAATCAAGAAGCAATCAGACCACATCTTGAAAAGCGTTCTACGTTCAAAAACTGGTTTGAACACAGAGTAAATAACACCCTTACAAATAAAGGCATAGTAAATCTTTAATAGTTCTTCAATACGCTAACCTTTCAGCAATAGCAACTCCGATTGTTTGCAAACGCTCTCTTGCTGAATGTGGTCCATTTGTCAAAGAAACAACCTGAAGAGAATAGGAAACCTTACTACATTTAACTGTTACTCTGCATCCACATGGTGTGCATGTGATAGTTTTATGTGACTATGTAGACAGTGGTCAAACAAGAACCGAAAAACTAATAATAATGAGTAGTGTAAAACAAATAAAAAGTTAAAACTTACAAGTTTCATTCGGAAGGAAAAGATAAACAACATGGAATCACAAACCTGGCATAAACGTCGATTTAAAATTGCCAAAACTTTTTCGTGGTTCTAACAGCAAAATTGGGGAAAAAAATTAGGACTATAAAGATATTGTGTACCATCCAATGTCAAAACATTTTATATTTTTCATGAATACAAACAAATCAAGAGAAAAGGCACTGGAAAAAAGGCACTGGAAATCAGTATATGAAAGTGTATCTGGTGGGTGTGTCTGAAGAGCGTGTCTGATGGGTGTATCTGAAGAATTAAGTAGTCATGCAAAACGATCCTACGTAAACAGATATGACATCTGAAGGAAAAATCGATTTTTACGTCACACAATTCATCCTGTTGAATGAAACACATACTCATTGTATCATATACATGATATGCAAAATTTCTATACAAGTTTTTTTTTTATAAGAAAATCATCATTTTGCCTGAGCCTCAATTTTCTTAACTTTTCCCGAAATTGAGCCTGAGATTTTCTTACATTTTTCTTAACTTTTACTGAAATAAACTGGCTAGAGTGGTATACACGTTCGTTAACAATATTTTATACTTGAATATGAATTCCATCTTTAACATTTTGAATGCAATAACGACGAAATACCGATTTTTGGCCTATAAAAACACTTAATTTCAGAAATTGAGCCTCGTCATTTTCTTACGATTTTCTTAAGATTTTGACGATTTGAGCCTCATTTTCTTATAAACTTTTTCTTATAAAAAACGTGTATAAATTTCAGACCAAAAAGTGAATAAAAATCGGGTCATTGTTCGCAAAAAAGACAAAAGTTTTGACAATAAGTGAATACTTGATCATAAAACGGAAATAACAGTACAAGTGATAAGTGAACTTCCATTCAGCATGCTATCAGAATTCGCATTCTATCAACGAATAACTAGCTATTCGTTGATTATCATGGATTATAATCATCTACTGAGCACATACAACCTACTGAAAGCAAAACCTTTTGCTTTATACTGTTCTTGTAAAAGATATTACTGGCAAACAGGTTTTTTTACCTCTGCAAGATCATACAAACTTGCAGCATCCTCAAATCGTCCTTTTGATTCAGCATCATTCGCTACATGTGAAATTATATTCGAGGTAGCAAGCTTGAATTTCTCTAGACATCCGGGCTGCAATTAAAATCAGACATTTCATACGTAGAAAATAAAAAACAATTTTTTATGCAATCTCGAGAAGGAATAATCTGATTTGCTGGATGATTGCCCAGACCAATGACAGTGATGACTCAATATTAACCATATTTCTAGGATTGGCTATCAAACTTGATGATCTATTGAATAATTGATTAAGTCAAGAAATCTGCCAACAATTTGCTTGATCTGACAAAAAGGCGGCGAATGATTAACTTTGAAAGGAAGCTACTCTGTTCAAATGACTTGCAGATCCTAAATATAAAAGAAACACTTCAAGTTCCAGTCAAGGCTCGAGTGACATTCAACTAAACGTCAATCACATGATTATAATGATGAGCAGGCTGAACAGCAAATGCGAACGCAAACGTACATGATCACCTCTTCGTGAAAAATGATTGTGAATTGAAAAGAATGATACTACTTTTCACAATAATGCTTGTGGTAACATCATGTACTTTCAGTATCTATATTCTCGTTTAGCAAATAGAGAGTAGGGCTCTCAAATCTCCAACGAGTGCCTCAAAATGCACAGTTGAAAAGAAAAAAGAGGGCTGATGATCTGAATCCCAAATCAGAGGGAAAACTTGGGAAATAGAAGCAGCAGAGAGTAAGGCACTACAGTCAAACGTACTGACCTTCCGAATACCGTCTTCATTCAATTTTCCAAGCAGCATTTCAAACTGAAAATGAAAAGTTAAAACTAATTTTCAATTGATCGGATAATTTAGTCAGCTGGCATTTACAAGCTACTACAGACAACTTCAAATTGATCTGTGTCAAAAATACCTTGACTTGGAGTGGGTATTTGGGAACAAACGAGTTTTGAAAATTTTGCAAGCTAGTATTATATGCAGGACACACATTAAAGGTCAGACGCCACACAAACATACCTCCCTTGTTTCCAACACTAATTCACTAACACAGCTGGCAAACACACTCTCATTATTTGGGCCTTTCATATCTCTGCGGGAGAAGAAAATAGCTAAATTAGCCCAATTTAGGAAGAGCACTAACAAATTTATACCAAGAAATAATGAGCAGCTGGTATACCATACCATCTTACTGCTTCTTAATATAAATTTGTCGGTGAAATTTTATTATGTCAAATTAACAAACGACTTCGCTGCAAAATAAAAGGTAGAAACCACACTCCAGTATAAACTCTACAAATTAGTTGCTAGTTCCCCACTTTTCAAAACAGAAGAAGGCGGCCTAGTTTAGAAATTAAAAATATGTGGGGATATTGGAAAGAAAGTGTAGAGCAACACTTCCAATGCATACTTTAAAAAGCCAGCGGTGTACATCATGAAAGCTCCTTATGTCATTTTATGGAGTAGATAGCACTACCATAATAGCGAAGTGCAGGGTACGTACGCAACCGACTTAAACAAAGTAATCATGAATAATTTGGGTATGGATGACAAATTAACGGCTGGGACAAAAGGCAATACTAAACCTACAAGGGAACAGAGGCAAAATCTTTATAATTATAAGAGAAGTAGAAATAAATTTTGAAGTTAGGAATAATCAGGAAATAAATAACCTGAGCAGATAAAAGTATTCAAGTGCTTCACGAGGGTCAGTGGTCTGGAATTTAGCTGTGTATGTCATGATCAGTCTCACAAAATTCAGCCTTCGCATTGGCTTTGGATCAGATAGTTTTCTGGAAACTGAATGGCAATACAAATTCATAAAACCAGGTCATGAAATAGCTTAAAATTAGAATATACTGCAAAGCTATTCGTTTATATATACACAAATTCGTTAGTAGAAAATATATTTATATCTAGTGCAGAAATAACTATTTGCTCGAACCCAAATAAGATCGGTGTTGAGTTCATAACCATAATTAATAGTTATATTTATAGTTATAAATAACAACTACAGTTTTTTCTCACTCTCAAAATCTTCATTGCCCTTCGACAACTATCTCAGTTAGAATACTAACGCTAAGGAGGTTGCCCGATGACAATGAAAATTTGAGAGAAATATAGAACATGTAGGTGTGTTGTTGAAAATAGTTAATGCAAACTGAATATAGATATAAAGGTAAAGGTAGTCCCGTATACTTTCGTACGTAGGGGAAGTGCCTGTTAAAGAGGACACTTATCCCGGGCCATCGGCATTTGAGGTAGGGTGGCCAGTTCCTTTCCTCGCCGCCTTTATCTCCCCAGTGTTCCCACTGGGTACCCATTTGCTGCTGAGTGAACAGTGAGCGAGCACTCAGTCAGGGCATCGAGTCGGGCTCGAACCGTAGACCTTCCGCACAGGAGGCATGCGCTCTAACCACTATGTTACCTCGCCCTAATATAGATAAGAAAAATACCTAAATAAAATTTATATTATAACACGTGGGATCTTATCAAGTCATTGGCTAGACAAACCAGCGACCAACAATGAACAACAATGATCAATTTTGTCGTTAACTTCGCTAGATGAAATCCATGTTCATTCATTCTCAAATTGCGCCGCTGAGTGAATTCAGGTATGGCTTTAAAACTAGAAAGCTTTCATGAATTTTGGAATTTAAAACTATAACTTCATTAATCAAGAATACAATCTTAATAGTAGAGAACGAAGATTATTTCACCGCTAAAGGACTTGCAATAAATATTTTTGTAAACTGCATCCCTCGCATAACACCATGTGAGATAAAGGAGGGGAAGAAAGCAACTGGCCACCCTACCTCACATGCCAATGGCTCGGGATAAGTGTCCTCTTTAACAGGCACTTCCCCTACGTACTACAGCACACGGGACCATACCTGTACTTTACTATACTATCATAATTTTGCAAAGACTTACGTAGTTGTGCATTTATAGCATCGGGAGTCAACAACAGTTTCGCTTCACGTAATACCAAAGCAAAGTGGACAGCATGACAGCGAAGTCTTTCAATCCCTGATAGAAATTCTATTGCCTACAAAAAAACTTCCCTCTAGTCAATTCCATATGCAAGCTAGCGTCTGCAAAAATTCCTTCTAAAAAATTGACCTAAAATCGGGTTTGAAACCAGGTGAATTCGTATTGATTACTAGGGTAGTTTTTCAGTACTTGCTTGGTTATTGATAAAGTATAGCCATTTAATATTCTACAGCTTTGTAAATTTTTAAAAGCTCGAAAGCTGTGGTGACAACGCTGAACTTTGCGTCGTTATTCAATGATACAGGAGACCAGCAAATAAAGAATTCAATTAAACAGCTGACCATAGGCTGATCAAATTTGATATTATATAGGTTAGTAATATCTGATTAGTAAGATATTTAGGTTTCAGCAAATTCACAGATAGATATATTAGCACTTACAGCTTCAAATTGTGCCGTCAAGAAAAGAACATGGCAATAAAGGAATGGCTGCTGGTATGCCTTGAAATGCGCCGGGCCTAAGTGACAAGAAAAAACTCATATAGATAAAAAAACTGAACATAATGCAATGATATTTGTGTAAAATCATGCAAGTGTAAACCCAGATCCAAGAGTTAAAAATACGATATGCACACCAGCATTCTAAAGGGATATAATAATTTTCCCATAGGTCACTTTGTACAAACACGCGCCAACAAGACATCTTTGGGTGATAGAGGTCACAAAATATGAAACTTTATCTACATATTTTCTCAAATAAAAGAATTCCACGCCAGTTTACGGGAAAATAGCGATAACAGTGTCAAATGAATATGGGTGTATTAATTCTTTCCATATACATTATATAACTTTTTAAATATTGGTAATGAGCGAACCAAATTCTTCAAGAAGCAGTGATTGCAATTCTGCAAAATCGATTCTTTCTTGGGCTTTTATTTCATGCTCATCAAAACCAATTTGTTGAACCTAAAAAGGAAAATTAGCAAGTGCCATACATGGGTGGTTCGGATTCGAATTAATTGTTTCGAAAATCTTCCTAACGCAAATGATAAATTTCTAAAGGATTAGGCCATGAGTTCCATAAAACGTATCAAGAAACAAGAGAATTTGGTCTGGTAATTTCCGGTAAGCAAATGGGATTTCCGATACTATAACTATGTTGCCAACATGGCTTTCCAAATACAATAAAACAAGTATCAACAGTAGTAGTAGAAATATAATCAACATTGAAACAAAAAGAAACCAAACACTCTCTGTTTTTCAGGATGTAGAGCTCAGGAACAATTTCCAACTGTTTACTTATACAATTTCACCAATCTACACAACTTCACTACAATCAACCTTATCTCACGCCTTGAGATCGATTGACTACCTGAAGATGGGACTTGAACGCCAAGGTTTTGTCTGGGGTTATCCCAAGTAATTTTTCAAAATCCACATCCCGACAGAACAAATCGTTCTTGCTAACACTAGTGCTATACACACAATCGTGCGTGCCATACACGAGCCTGTTCGTAGTTTTGATGCGCAAACGTCACATTGAGCGTGCAGTTTCAAATAGTTAAGAGCTATCGCTCGTGCGAAAAAAGGCATACGTACGAATTAGTGCTCTTACACCACTTTTTCAAGGCAAGGACTAATGTTGTAAGCTCGATAGAAAAGATATCATTCAAATTTACTCAAACTTCATTTCACTCTAAAATGCCTCCATTTTAAAGGTTTCTGACAAATGAAAGACAAAATTTTAAAAGGCCTACTTTCAACCACATGTAGTCTTCACTTTTTGAAGCGACTTCTGGGTGGCTGTCAGTGACGTCGCAACAACCAATGACACAAAATACAATTCTTAAAAAGAGAAAAAATTAAGCATATCGCCAATAAAATTCAAAATACACAAATGTAAACATTTCGCTGAAAAGTAAGAGGGTTTAAAACTCAGTGCGCCATTGGCATACAGTTGATGAAGCGCTTCATGCAGTACGACAGTTGTTTCTGGTGCCAAAATTGCACGTCATGGTATCATAATTTGATTTTCAGAGGAACAATATCATTTCTACATTCTAAAAATTTCACCATACCTTTTGAAATAATCTGTACTTGTTCGAACAGACCGTCTGTATTGGACACGAATTTTTGTTTCTGAGCTTGGTGGCAATCTTTTGAACGGAATCAACAAAAGAAATGAAAAAAACTCGTAAAAATTAAGTAAACATTTTCTAAAGAGAGGAAATGCACTGAACAGCTTCTGCACAAATATATGAACTTCATAATCAATATGAAAATGCTAGACACTAATCCACTGAACGTTAGGTTACTACAGTAACTTCAAACAGGACTTCCTACCTGCACAAATCATTAACAAAATATTCCTTTAAGATTTCTCTAAATTCAGAATACTGGGGCCTAGAAGATAAGAGGCAGCCAATTAAGTCATGAAAATTTAGGGCAAAAGAACATGAGTCAGAGATAATTTTGTCAGATAATTGTCCAGGGTCTTCCTTTTATTTGACATATGAACAAAATATTTTATGGATTAATAGAAATTAAAGCTAATAAAATAAAACTCAGCCACAACCACATCATATGAAATTAGGAGCCTTGATATTTTGCATCAGCACCTTAATTTAGTTTCGATTATTATTAGAGGCAGATAAGTTAGTTTCCTGTCTCTCAATTTCTAAACGGTGCAAAACATATCTATATGTTCATAACTTCTACGGCAATTTACTTCCAAGCAAATAACTTTTTCAATATTATAAAAGTATCTATGTTCTAAAACTAAATAGAAAAATGGGATTGAAATTAAAAAGGACAAATTATTCCAATCCAGAGATAGATCATTAAAGATGCAATTCAGACTTCTATAAATCAATTTTTATCCACTGATTTCAAGACACTGCCTAAAACCCTTAAAGGTTGAATAAGCTTTCACATACGGTAGGGCTTCTGCAGCTTGAAGTGTGGCGGTTGCATCACCACAACGTAGACAGTAGTAGATAAGAGCCCAAACTGGAACACCTTCTACTGTGCAGTCCTGAAAGTAAGGAGACAATCACATTTCAGAACGGTCCAGGCTCTGGTCAATTCAAAAAAAGATGTATGGAAATCACATGTATTATTGTCTTTCAGCTTGCTAGCTAGGGGTGTGGGTATTTCTTGTTACCAGTGTTACCGTAATTTTTCATAGAAGGAAATCACCTAAACTAAATGAACAGTATACAAGACAGTTGTAAGAACAGCTTTACTATATGGGCTAGAGACAGTGGCAACTTCAAAAAAACTATAAGCAGAACTAGAAGTTGCAGAACTTAGAATGCTACGGTTGGCACTTGGTGTCACTCAGTTGGACAGAATCTGAAATGTGAATCTAAGGGATACAGTGCAAGTACAGAGATTGGGAGACAAGAAATGGGAGACGAGCAACGGGAGACAAGCAAAGGGGAGATGAGGCTCAGATGGTTTGGACATGTCATGAGGAGAGAAGAAGAATATGTTGGAAGGAAAATCATGGAAATGGATGTGCCAGGGAGAAGGAACAGAGGAAGACCAAAGAGGAGGTACATGGAATTGATAGCGGAGATATGAAAGCAACAGACGTACGAACAGAGGATGCAACACACAGTGAGAGGTGGAGGAGATTGATCTGCTATGGTGACCCCTAAAGGGAGCAGCTGAAAAAGAAAGAAGAAGTGTTACTATTTGCTAAATCTGATGCTATGAATACAAAATAGTAGCTTCCGATATGCTAGAGGTGTTTGTTGGAAGGAAACAAAGCAAGGACCACTGGACAATGGTGGGGAGTTGGCTGTACTATTCTTCAATGCATTTGTCACTGCAATTATTACCCCTACTGCCCTCAAGCATCAAAAGCTTTCAGCAACAGCTTGAAATTTGGCTTTGAAAATGCTGTATTTAGGCCAAAACAATTAAATTACTCAACTGCTTCACTTCCTTCTTGCTGCACTTCCTTTAAAAGATTGGCATCCTCTCTCAAGCATTGTAGATAACTGACATAATTTATGAAAAACACATATCTTTCCTCGATGTCGTGAGACAATAAAATGAATCAGTACCTCTAAGCCAGGAGTTGCAGGGTGCAACTTAATCTTCAGAAAACTCTTCACAAGGTTCAATGTTCCCGGTATTCCACCTAGTCTGGCATGTTGTGTGTTTTCATAAACAGTTTTTTCAATGTACAGTAAATACCTTGGGAAGGGAAAAATACAACAAATCAGCAACAGAAAATTGAGAATCATACTACCAAGTCCCTTTACTAAATGAACTGCAGTCTATGCCTGGAGATGAGTGTGATAATATGTGTGTCTGTTCACACGTAAAATTCCAGACATAAGCAAAAAATTGCCCGTTACTGTAAACCGTATAATCAATCACACATGCCAAATAGGAACTTTTTTGTTGCAACTGTAACACTAGTGACTGTCACCTTTTGCTCTCATACCTCTGCATTATTCTGTTTTATCTTAAATGAAACATTTGAAATGCTTCACCAACAAGAAACTAGAAACTCTGTATTTCATTTTAAAAAATCTTGGATCACATGTGCCACTCAAAATAACTAAGAGCAATTGCTCATGCAGACAAGGGCAAATGGCTGAATTACCATTCTTGTACCCATCTTTTCCAGGCATGGACTGAAACTGATAATAGGGAAATTAAATTGATCTCTTTGCTATAACACTAAGCTACTTTTTGATGCAATAGGATGACATCAACTGAGAAAATGATTACCAAAGCTTGCAAATTAAATTTCAACACAAAGCTGGCTACAAACTGCATTCATCCAGTGCTGAAACTGATTATTTGAACCCTGAAAGTTAAAGTTAAAGTAAAATTCTACTACCTAGGAAATTTGAAATCTTTAAGCACATAAATCAAATAGGAGAGTACCTTTCCTCTAAGAAGGTTTTTGCATTTTTCACCAAAGCCATCTGTACCTCCTTTGATTGCCTGAAACAAATATCATTACTCAACTTCCATCTGAAATACTTCATCAGTATCACACTTGAGGAGCGCAAACATACTACATAAGAAAAATAAGCTATAGACCATACAAGCTGTGTTTTCAAAATTTGAAAAAGAAGGCATCAGTTTCTAATCTTATAATTTAACAAAATATGCAAATGCACTTCAACATGTAATGATAGCTGGGTTGAAGAAAGACGAATTTTGTGGTGATAGCTAATAACCCAACAAAAGATGGATTCAAGAAACAAGGGAACAAGAATTAACAAAATGCTAAATCTATGAGAGAAAAATGAAAAGATGAATTAAAGAACAGAATTGATCACCTGGTAATGAATGGGCTCCTTGAAACCGATGGCAAATTCATAATCATGCAACTGAGAAGGTGCCATGTATCATCAACATTCTTTAATCAAACAAGACAATTGGTAAGACCTTACACCACTATGAACACAAACGCTAAATGCTGCTATCATTTTCTTACTAAAAATGATACTGGACTCAACTAATATGACAAATATTATCATAGAGCCTTTGATGGCATGTTATTTTAGTCAGTTGATATTGTATCTTTCTTTTCTTTGTACTATCAAATAAATAGTCTGTTGGTACTACAGAACTTTACCATGGCATGAAAAAGTGGCAACATTCTCTTGACATAGGCATTTAAGTGTTTTGGAATCTGTTTACATCAAGACTCAAAACCCAGTCTTTTGTAGACAAAAAGAGTTTGTTTTCTCATTAGGACGCTTCAAGTAAACAATGTTAATAGGTCCTAATTGGTCATACTTGGGGCCAATTAGATGCATCCTATCACATTAACCGCATCTGGATAAATATTTCAGTGAACCTTTAAGTCACTATCTGATGTTTTCATACTCTGATGATAGTGACTTAAAGTTTCATCCATGATGCTCAACAAGATATAAGCATGAATTTCTAATTTTTTCTGAAGCTTACTTTTAATAACTGGTTATTGTTTCCCAAAACTTAAGACCAAAATTACACTTACCTTATCACTTGCTTTGCTTACAATTTGTCTAAATGCTTCCAAATAATTGCACATTTTCCCTTGTATTAACAATTCATTGCACACATAGACCTAGCAGCAAAGGTTATAGAACTTTACTTTTCAGTAAAGACAGGTTAGACTAATCCAGATTAGTCCTGATTACCCATTAAGAGATCATTTTCAAATGAAAGGGGGTTTTGTAGAAGAGTATAAAAGAATCATGGATGAAACTTTAATAGTGGAAATTTAATCATAATGGAGAGGCAAAAGGATATAAAAATCAAGATTTCATCTATGCCAGAAAGAAAAATTGCATATTAACTTTGGGATTTGGCCTGAATTTCTATAGAATCCATTATCAATCAGTTTCCTTCCATTACACTAGAATAAATTACCACAAAAAGGTTACAAAATTTTCAAGGCTGATATGCTACACTGTATAAACAGTATATTTCCCATTGAGCAAAGAAGTAATATGATACAAAAAATTCAGTAGTATAGCAAAAATCAAATGCTGACAGGGTAGCCACTACTATTTCAGGAGAAAATTCCCTGATTTTCCATGATATTTTCAGTGAAATGATACTCCTTTTTCTCTGATATTCTTACAACCCATACTTATTTTTTTATTATGTTATTGGACAGATATGGAGTATCAGAGAGCTTTGAACCTATTTTTGGCCATTCAAAATTTTGGTTTCATAAGAAACAGAACTGCACTTCAAAATGACTGCATAGAACAGGATGATATACAAAAGGGTTAAATTTGGCAACAATCACACTCAGCTGAATGCATGGCTGAGCGTAGAGAAAGTCACTGCTCTGAAATGAAACAATTAGAAACTCAAAAGTTCCCTGATTTTCTAAAAAATCTCTCGTTTTCCCCTGATTTTCCCTGATTGAAAATAAAATTTCCCTGACTTTCCCTGAATTCCATCATTTCCCTGACTTAGTGGCAACCCTGATTGATTGGGGTTGCCATCAAATCCCAAGTACATATACCAAGTACAAATAGCCAGCCTAGTGAAAACTTGCAAAAGACAGTAAAACTAACCTGTCTAGCATATGCCATTTCAATCATTGTCATTGGGCTCCTTCCATGGCCTAATCCAACATCTATTACCTAAAAGCAAATTGGTATATTAAATCAAACAAAAGAAAATAATGTGAATTTTGAAAAATAGCATAAGACAGAAAATCATGTCATCATGTCATCATATCATAAAAATAAAATCATAACATCATGTCTAAGAAACCAACAGGATTTACACCTTCCAAAACTATGAATTGCTCATGAAGTGTCTACAGTTGGAATGGAACCCAGACTCTCCTATATGCATACATAAGAAGCATCATAAAGGAAGAATACAATAATTGGACAAACTCATTAGCTTCTATATAAATATAGATATAAATATAAAATATACTCATTTAATTACTGACTAAAATAGTAGTTAAACTAGTATCTCTAATTGTCATAGAATTCAAAAAGGGTATTCCTGTACAAGAGACTAAAATAGGAATGCATGAACAAATGTTTGAAGACAGCAAAGATTAACTATCCCCACTCAATAGTGGGAAAGCAAGGTCATGATGATGATAAAAACATTTGTCTGGATATCAGACGATGATCAACCAAAATGCAATACCTTCAAATGGCTTTCAAATGATAAGAGATTAATTAGAAAACTACCTCTGACTCAACAGGAAACACCAATGATTCTTTCCCGCCACTAAGCAGTGAATTTAATATTTTCTGTTTTTCACCCTCCCAATCATCCATCATGCTTTGCCAATAATTTTTGTCTGCTTGTGCAAATGTCTAAAATGAGAAATATTTACACTCATTTCAAAATAAATACAGTCAATAAAGAAATAGAACTATAAGCATGATTCTTATTAACAGCCCATTATAAAAAAATTTTAGCCAAACTAGCTGTCTAGCCTTAAAAAATTCAATAATTAAACTGCATTCATTTATGAAAGCCTTACACAAACATGACAAAAATTTCAACTTGAGCTTTTAACAATGATGGAATATGTAGTCCTACTATGTAGGTGTTAGCAATGAAATAGCAAAGCTCACTATGGTTAATTTTATGCACACAACAAATATTCTTTTAAGCTAAGATCTACTTACAAGCTTTTTACAATTTTCAATGACTGAGAGAATGGCATTTTCTCTTTCATTCTTCAAAAATCCCTTGGAGAAAAAGACTATCAATCAGATATCTCTCAGATAAACAGGAATTACAATAGAAAGAATGGTTCAAATTTATACAGAAAAACAGAAAGATAAACCCACAAACTACAACATCAAAAATTACATAAACATGTAATAGACTTCTAAAATCTGCATAAATAAATAAAATAAACATCAATAGTTTAAAACCTGGATATCTGTGTTGCTAACAGGCTCAATTGGATCAAAACTTTTTGTAGTATTGAGTGCCTCTAATTTTGAGGATAACTTTGGTAATTCTACTCCTTTTGAGCCCAACAGCAATGACCTGAAATTGAAACAATAACATTTCTGAAGGATAACAAATTATTTTTATTTTCCATTTAGAGAAATCTTGAAAAAGAATGGATTTTGGTGCTGGTCTAATACATTGTGAATATCTTGGCACCTACTTGGGAAAATGCCTCTTTGTTAAACAATTCATCTTTGTTAGACATTTCAATCAGAATGTGTAAAAATGGCTCCACTAATTGACACTCTATTGTGCATATAAATAAAAGCATTCACTATGTATATTTGGCATTTTTCAGAGAGATGGGAGCTTTTTGAAGAAGTTGAAGTCACTTGAAGTTAATTGGTAAGCAAATTAAAAACAATCAGTGTTTGTAAAAAGTGCAAACTGTCTGCATTACTGCACATAACTTCCAATTCTCCAAACCATTCCTAACCCATAGCTGTTCAACTCGCCATATCATTAGGCACTGGAGATAACAGTAAAATTTGCAATAAAATTATATAGGGTTTGCAAGCAGTGGCGGGCTGGTCGGGGGGGCGAGGGGGCACGTGTCCCTTTGAGAATGAATTTTAGGGGTGCAAAACCGAGAAATCCATATTTTAACATACTTTTTGAGGTCTGAAGGGGTGCCAACTTGACGTTTGAGGGGGCAACATTTTTCTGAATAGTGAAAGTGTCCCCTAGAGAATACTCTCCCAGAACGCTACTGTTTGCAAGCAAAATGGAAATTGCATAGAGGACTACGTAGTTAATACTAACGCTTTGACGTCAGCTCCTTCAGGTAATGACACTGCAGTTTTTGACCACAGTCTTTGACCTGCTTCTGCCAGCTGTGGAAGATTCCTCTCAATTCGTGGAAGATCACCACCAGTATCCATATCAGCTGTAAGCTGCTCTGCTTTATGCAAAAGATCCCCAAAGAGAGAATCCATTTTGGCCTATTTCTTCTTCTTTTGCTGTGAAGCTCTATTCAAACTATTATGCTTGGGTACGTAACAAAGCACAAACAGAAGCTTCAAATCATGAAATACGTAATACTTTAGTGGTGAGAATGAAATAATATGATTCTACTCTTGCGCCATTTGTTTCCCGCCGCCTGCATGCTAGAACTTAAAAAATAGTACTCTGAAGGAGCATCACATGGAGGCGAGGCTAGAGAAGGCAAAATAAAATGGTACCATTTGGTTCCCATTAATAAAGCGAATGTAAAAACAATCTCGTTTATTAAATTAGCATATCAATAGCTTAATGTCGTGTTTCATTTTTTGTCCTATCGTCCTCAGCATTTTCAACCAAATCAACCAGATAGGCACTTGGAGTTGAAAAACTTATCAATCGAGATGGTCGTCCTCTTGGCTTTGGAGATCCAGGTCTTCGCTTGTTCCCAAGTGCTTCCTTGAAAAGTAGGAAATTAGTTTTACAATATTGCAATTGCAAACGTAAGGACTCGGGAACATTTTATTTTCTTGTGTGGCAATCATCATTTTTGGTATTCTTTTTATAATGCAATACAGGCTTCTTTTAAAGGGAATTTAGCCAAAGGCCTAGATCCAAAAGTTCCTTATTCTTAAGTCTCAATGATCAATTTACAGTAGCAAAAGTTCCTTAATTGTCCCTTAATTTTCACCACACATTTAAGGCCATAAGATTGGTACAGGCATAAGAAAACATCGAAACTCTGAATTTTGCCTTTAATTATGGCTTGAACCCAATATTATATTATATTATAGTATATTATATTATATTATATTATATATCATATCATATTATATCATATATTATATCATATCATATTATATTATATTACGTTATATTATATCATATTATATTATGTTATATTATGCTATATTATATTCCTTTTATTATATGGCATTATATCATATTATATTATGTAGTATTATCTCATATCATTTCACATGCTATGTGTTATTAGGTTATGCTATTGTGCTAATATTTACGATAGAAACTGAGGAAAGGGTAAGAATAATCAATAGGTGTGTGAACAAGGAAGAGGGACAACATTTGGCAGGCATGAAAGACTCACTTGAACTTCGTTGTCAAATTTTGAGATTCGAATCCTTCCTTCAACCTCAAGAAAGAAGGATTAATACTTGAATTTCGTATAATTTTCATCAGAGGCATTGTAAATCAAGAAAATGCATATATACTGTACAGCTTCAATGCTGCAGATGCTATTGTACTGGTAAAAACAAAGCTGACAGAAAAATTACGGGGTTTTTATTTGCTATGCAGAAGTCAATGATGGCATGTCAACTCTCTTACCAGCTGCTCAACAAACCATTCTTGCACTCCCTGGTTCTACCAGGACCGAGACATTTGCACTGGATTGGAAGCATGGATGTTGGAACAATGAGTAAAATTGAAAGTGTAGAGAATTTCTGTATACAACATCAGGGCCACAACGAACAATGGAGCACATGCATTCAGGGGCACTCTCACTGGCAAAAAAGGCAACTATATCAGCTGAAAGGAGAACTTCACATTCAAAATTGTGAAACGTGGAGTATATGCCCCACTGCACCTCCAGGTTTCTATCTACAAAGGTAGATAAAAGATAAATTTCTACAGTTTTTACATACCTTTGGCACCATTCGACATCTATCCTTTTCAATTATTTCTGAAATTCCAACATCTTCTTGCCTGTAACGCAGAATTTTTCCGAACTTATTGTTAACTTATCCCAAGAGAGGGGAGCAGAAGGCAAGGAAAGCCTGAGAAAAATGGAGAGAAGACAAAGAAGGGAAGACAATGTGGATATATGGGGAAAGACATTGGTAGGTGTAGAGGCAGCTGTGGAGGGCACGTGTGGAGAGGTCTGGAAAGGAGTTTAGATGCATGCCAATGTGAGAGTTGAGGAAAGAGATTGCTGAGTAGAGAAGATAGATTTAGGATGTATTTTGATGAGATGTCGTGTTTCTGAGACTATTTAGAGAACTGGATCGTAGTGGAATCGATATATATTTATACATATACATATATATATATATATATATATATATAT
>WIPJ01000813.1:0-18363 GCA_018155075.1 Cassiopea andromeda | reverse complement strand
ATATATATATATATATATATATGTATATGTATATATATATTTATATATGCATATAGTATATTGGTTACTTTCTTATGTTAACTTTCCGTGGCTTCGCCACACATGCAGTTAGGATATATTGTTTCAATGCATAAAATTAAATAATTCTCAAATATTCAAATTCAGTTTGAACTTTCCATGGTAATACTCACATTAACACACTTTGCTTATGTTTTGATCCACTTTTCTTCAAACCTGATACTATCTTCATCGATTCAAAATGATTTTGCACTATTGTTGGTAGTATCTGGCCATTTTCTTCATCAACCTTCAAAAGTAGTATTTGATTGGACTCAAAAAATTGAATCTGAGCAATTTGACAGAGAACAGTCGAATGCCTGTTGACCAAATGGATGAAATTCATTGACACCCAAAATTACTTCTAATTGAAAACAATCCAAGATCATGTTAACGTTCTTTGCGATGGAATTTTCAGTGGTTGTTATACAGTGTTGTGCATGACGCACATTTCTATGGGAGCAGCATAGTGGAAGAAACTTTGATTGGCTGTTGGGAAGTCCTCATTTAGAGAACTTCCTGTATCATTATAAATCAAGGTTAATCTACTACAATGATTGGAGATAAAATGGAGACAATTTCTTCTTAAATTTAATCAGTTCCTATTTTAAGCCATCCTATTGCCTCAAACGAACTGCAAGTCAAACTTGATAGTTCCAAGTAGCCCCACATTTGCAAGACCCTTTCGTAGTACACAATAGCTTTAGAAACCTCATGTAACTATATTTGAATCATACTTTTTAATAGCACATACCAATTTTTTGCAGGATCTTAGCATATCAAAACCATCTCTACCATTGGCTAAGTAGGATTTCACACAAGTCGTGTATTCCTGCAATGAAACGATTCAAATAATATGCTTGTAACGTTTATTATTTTTCACCTTGCCAAAACGATAGCAAAAGTTCGCTTGTCGATGCTTCAACCACGCATAGCAAGAATTGTCACATTATTGTACTCATATTATCAAGTGTCATGGGTCACATTATCGTCATATTATCAAAGGTCAAAGGTCACATTACCGTACTCATATTATCAAGGGTCATGCTGTCAATTTCAAATTGTCTCATGTGCCCTTGCTATTGGCTGCTGCTATATAATATACACACCTTTTTATTAAAAATAAAGTTTATAAGAATATAAAGACTCAAAATCGTTGAGAGTTAAAACTAATTTAAGAATAACTCAAAGCTCAAACTTCACCAGGACATAAATTTTTCTGTATTTGAGTTGTAGTACTAGTTTTAGATTAACTTTTGAGCTATTGATGCAATATTTATTATTCTGTTCCAGGGGCGTCGCCATAGGGAGTGCCACACTCCCCCGAAACATTTAGCTAATCGACCAATAGTGCTAGTCGATGTTGGCACGTGAGAAAAGCCTTCTTTGTCGGCAAATCTGGTTTGAGGGAAGTCTTCTTTGTCGGCTAATTGGGTTGCCACCGCTACATAAATTTGCTTTAGCTACGCCCCCATTCTTTTCCACTTTTATCTTGCTTTATGGTGAAGTAAGACATCAGCATATATTTAAATATTCCTTTGATTCTCAGACGAAGTTACATCTTTGAGAACTAAAAATACTTCAATAGAATAATCTCAGGATTAAAGTCGGAAAAATTCAAGAATATTGAGTCTCAGAGAGAAGCCAGTCATTCTTACAAAAAAATGTCTACTCCAAGCTGTTGATGCAGTAGAAGAGTCCCGCAAGTTTCTATGCAGATGGCAATAGTCCTCTTATTCAAAATCCTTGCATTAGACCGAGGTCAAAAGCAACTTAGTCATCGTAGTCAGGCAACTTAGTTCAACTCCCTAAATCACGTACTTCTTTCTCATTGAGCTCGTTTCCTCCTGCTTTGACTAACTAAATTCAAGCATAAAAGAAAATGATGGAAAAGAAATACTTGGATTTGCAGATTGCACATAGTTTTCATTAATCAATCATGGTTTTGCTGTTACTATTTTTTTTCTCTTCAGTTGACAACTGTGTCATAGTTTTAGTTCATTTTGTTGAGATCAATTAGCTTGTCAGCTATATATCCCTGCATATATTTGTTGCCAACTCTAAATTAATTATAAATTGTAAATGAATGAAGCAAAATTAAATTGTTCGGGTTAACTATGCCCCCTTTCAAAGTAACGCTAGCTACGGGCCTGGGGTAGCTCGACTAGTAATAAAGGCTGAAGTTATCTTTTAACCAAAAGAAAGTCTAAATTCAATGCTGAGAAGTTTCCCTAACACAGGAGCGGCGAAACCGGGGGGTAGAGTCACTGGCCCGTCACTCTTTTCATGAAGTAGCATGTTTCACTATATTTACCTGAGCTTATCTCCAACCTTGGTGACCAGGCCCCTCTGCTTTAAAAGTCGTTTCCATGCCCCTATATCATATCTAAGTTTTCATCATATTGTCTAGCATATCACTTGCGTAAACTCTCTCTCTCTCTCTCTCTCTCTATCTCTCTCTCTATCTCTCTACCTCTACACCGGCTTGCCTTATCCGGAGAATTACCACCACATTATGAGAGATGGTTGTTTACTTAGCAGCCCATAAAATCATCATGTTTTTCGGTCAACAAAGTTTACGGGTAGTAGGTTATGCTAGTCAACTCACTACAATGCTTGCTTTCCTAGTTTCCATGCCTCAAAACGTCATTTAAGTGTAGAATATTTATACATTGCTCGTTGACAACTCGTCGTCCTACAAAAGTCATAGCTGTTATAGATTGTTTTGTCACCATCAATATAATCAAATTGAGGTTTAATTCTTATTATAAAACACTAAATAATTTATTCATTATGTTGACTGCTTTGGTACATTTTAAAGGTGTGACAAGGAACTAACAAGCTCTTAATTACGTCATTGCCAAAGATTCTTTTCCAATCAGATAAACAACCTGCCATAGTATTTGCAAGATGAGCAAAATCATTTTAACATAATGATACCTCATTATTGATTATATACACATTATCATCATTATCATAATAACTACCTTAATTAGCGTAGACTGCATTGCAAAGTGATTAAATTACAGCTAATTTAGACCTACTTATGGAAAAAAGGAAGAATCACTGTTATGCTATGTGTTTTCAAAAGCTATAAAATTGACAGTGAAGAAAGGACAGTAAGGATAAAAAAGATAGCAAGAATCATTGCACTACAGCAAGAAGAGATTTGAACTGTAAGAAAGGATTTAAGCAAATTAAATATTAATGGAAACCTAAATATCATATTAACCGTAGGCTTTCAGACAAACCTAGCAAACAATGCCCGTCGCAAAGAACTCAAATATCGTTACCACGTAACTGATCTCATCAATGACTATCATTCAATAGAATTCATCAATCTTTCCATAAGCTGTCTTGGCATATGTGGTCAGTCGTCAGAATTCTTCCTCACAATGTGTACTAAACTAGGCTTTGATAATCAACATCTCAATTTCATTATTTCCAAGCTATCTACTATTGCTATTCGCACGACCTTTTACATATTTTGCATGAGGAACAAACCATGGTGCAACCCAGAGCTTCTCAGTTACTGAACATGCTAGTTGATATTACTACTGCTTCTGTACTGAAATACATTTAGTGTGTATTTTTCTTTTATTATAATCTATTTCATATGTCCTTTTTTTTAAATTTAGCATATCATTGTAAGCCAGCCAAATAAAGATTACCTATTTAGTCAGATTTGTATTTGTAGATTTTAATATGATATATATGATGAAGTTTGAAAATTATTAACATCAGTTGGTATCTTCAGTACTTATTTAGTACTATATATAATTCGTTGTTAAATATGATGATTATCAAGCAATCTTTTATATTAGACTTACATGTTTCCAGTCAAGAACTTCTCCATTAACTTTTACTGAATTTCTCCACACACGCTGACCAGGGGGGAGATCAGGGTTAAAGCTAAAGCTTATCCCTGAAACCTACAAAGAAAAGGAAGTTGAAAATATTACTCTGTATTAGATTTGCTTAATACCTACTAAACAACTTTTTTACAGTATTGTTGAAACAGGACAACCATATTCATTTTTGTGAGTTTTTAATTTTTACTCTATGCTCTGACTACCACAGTTGCACACGCTTTTACTGGTTTTCAAATATCGATGTTTATTAATAAAATTTGCCTTCTTCTGCCTTCCAAGATCAAACGAAGATCAAGCAAAAGAAGATTGCAAAGTTGATCAACCGCAAAATGAAATAAACTGCTTTGCTCTTTACTCTGATGGTTTCAAACTGTATTCTCAAATTAATACGAGACATCAGATAGTATGCATCTTGGATGTTTTCTGTCAAATGATTACCATCTTCAACTTTCACAAAGCACATAGCCTTTTTGCAAAATGTTGCCCGTTACATGGTAATTGCACTAAACTATAAAATCTTGTAAACGTATGTTGCCATAATCAATTTTGTCAGAACTGTAGAAGAGAGGTTCCCTTCAGAGTAAGAAATCGCATCATTCAAGATGATTAGTCATAAACAGGTGAAGTTAAGTCAATTACATTAGAGCTCAAACGGCCTTGAGAAAGTAAACTACAAATCTTTTCTTTGAAGCATGCTAGGTGGGATCATCGAAGGCATCAAAATATCAAGAAAGATGTCAAATCAGAATCGATTATACTTCTAATTTATGTGATTTCGTCAAAAAAGCTCATTTTCCCAATAGCGGGGCTCTTTGATTTGTCATTTTCTGGGCAAATTCTCACAAAATGGTTGATATAACACGTGTTCATTTACATTTTGCTGAAAAAGATTGAGCGGTCTCAGCTAGAGAACTTCAGTTGTTCACTTACGCAATTCATTAAACATGAGTTTTTGACGGATATAATGAATTATTAAATCATATTGAGTACAGTAAACAAGTCATTCATTTACAACAGGATTTTCTCTAGTGCAGAAAAAGGTTAAAAGAGTTCGATTTTAAGAAAGAATTAAAATGAATTTATGTATTTCTAGGGCGGTTCAAAGGTCTAGAAATCAAACTTGGCCACACTCATGTGAAAATTCTTAACTTTCTAGAATAAGGTAAAAAAATAGTAAATGCGGTTAATATGGTGAAAAGAAACAGATTGTAATGTGCATATGTGGGAGCACACTGTTTTTAAAAGAATACAGTTCATAAGAAGATCAAGGCTCGGAAGCGTTGAAGTTTAAGGATAATTTGAGAATAATACAAGGCTGAAGCTCCAATGAGACTTTGGAATTCTCGTGTGTTCCAAATACAGTGCTGCTTTAAGGGTTGATTTATACGTATGCACTTAACTCGACTCGAATCAATTACACGCTTTTTTTATAAGAAAATCATTATTTTGCCTCAGCCTCAATTCTCTTAACTTTTCCCGAAATTGATCCTGAGATTTTCTTAAATTTTTCTTAACTTTTACTGAAATAAACTGGCTAGAATGGTATACACTTTCGTTAATAATACTGTATACTTGAATTTGAATTCCATCTTTAACATTTTAAATATAATAACGACGAAATACCGATTTTTGGCCTATAAAAACACTTAATGTTAGAAATTGAGCCTCGTGATTTTCTTACGATTTTCTTAAGATTTTGATGATTTGAGCCTCATTTTCTTATAAACTTTTTTCTTATAAAAAAAACGTGCATACAATTTATTCGACTCAAGTGCGACTTAAATTCGTCAATTACTTTATACTTCAATTGATTTTCAGTTGAAGTTTCGCCTTTGATTTAGGAATAATATTAGGATCAAAGGCAGAAAAAGCTTATAATATTGAGGTTTGGCGAAAAATAGGTATTTTCATAAAGAAAGTGTGAATTTACGTGATATTGTTGAGTCAAGTAAGTGAATTTTGTCCTTTATTTAAACTTGGCTGGCGTATGTCATTTACATTCTGCTACTAATTGCTACTCAGGCTGCTGTAAGTTTGCCAAACATTTGTTTATCTAATAGCTGAATTTGAGGAATTATAAAAAGAGGCAATCGATTGCTTCAATGATTCGAAAGAAGGTGCATGCGAGGTATTTAAAAACTTTGTGTATACCACGGCATTGTCACGCGTAAACTATGGAGATATTGTATGTGACACTGCGAGTAAGAATATCACAAACGCATCTCCGTTAATTGAAAATCTTGGGTCTATGAACGTAAACCAGATTAGATCTTACTATCGGATGTGTTTAGTTTACAAATGTTTGCATGGTGTCGCACCAGCGTATCCATCGGAACATTTAAGAAAGCTGTATATCAGTGTCAAACAAAGCAAGCAAATGACTTTCATGTACCAGTGGCTAGAACACGCAGTGAACAGAGAACTCTTTGCTTTAATGGTGTCAAAAGCATTAATATGCTGCTAAGTCACGTTAAAATGCCTCTTCTTTTGGGCAATTTAGATCGAAACTAAATATTGAATTCGGTTATTATGGATTGTTTAGAAAATTTTCGAAACTAGGGTTCTCATCTCAGTTACCTTTGTTTTATATTTTTGTCATTGTAATTATTATTGTTATTTTTTCCTTTTTAAGTTGTACCGCTATGAAAAACCTTGTGCTTTTGTACATACATTACATACATGTGTGCATGCCCATCCTGCAGGGGCATCGATCTGGAAATTGGGGTAGTACCTCCATCTAATAGGACAAGGAGGACAAGCTGGTTGGATGCAACCATCTATTATGCTGAAAATTTCCAAGCTGTTAAAGAAATTATAAGCAAATTGGACAGAATGGACATACTTACAAGCGCAAAGCAAGCTGCCTTGGAAATGTCTCTATTTAACGGTCTGACTGTCATCTACTCCTGCTACTGGGATTTGGTGTAGCTGGTGGAGGAAATTCTCTAGCAAATATTGCATTTTCTTGGCAGTCAGAGAATGCCAGATGATTGCTTGCAGGGAAGAACCGTGCAATATCCAAAGTTAAATTTCTGAAATACTACAGATGATGGAATATTAATAGGTAGTAGGTGCTAATCCACTGAATGACCCAAATTCGCCATCTTTTCACTAATGCAAAGCTGTCAGACAACTCCAGCATCGGCGTTTTTCATTTCTCAACAACATTCCTCGAAAGGACCGAAATTTTCTACCTGGCGTTATTGGAAGATTTTTTTTTAGTAAGTAATGTGGGGAAAGGCCATAGGGCCTATAACAAAGCCTCGACAAAGGAAAAACTGAGAAAATGAGGGGAAGTTTAAGTAGAAAGGGAGATAAGATCAAGTTTTTTGATGTTAGATTTAAAAGATGACAAATTGTAGGATTCAGGGAAAGTAGTGGGTGGCAATGAGTTCCACAGTTGAGAAGTTCTAAGAATGAAAGATGATTTGTGAGATAGAGTTTGTGGATTAGGTAGTGTATCTTGGAAAGGGTGTGAATAGGTAGAGCTTATGGTGGTTCGAACACGCCTCACTGGATCAGGAATAATATTCTTGATTTCCTGAGAACAATGTCCGTGAAAATAGTTTCTTTTGCTTTTCAATAAAATATTAGAGGGAGAAAATCCCTTCAAGAGTGTTGTATTTATCTAAGATGGCATCAAAAAGAATTTGACTATGAGATGTGCAAAAATCAAAATAAGATAAAAAGTTAAAATTTTTGGTCAAAAATTTTGAAAAATAAGGTCAAAATATGACAGCTCTTTTTATTATCAAGAATGCATACTTGAAAAGAGGGACTAAAGTTAATGTTGAGCTTTATAGGGTTCTCAGAGAAAGACCAGCAATGACAACGTCTTTATCGTATCTCAATTGAACTCTAACTAAAAAAACGGATCTTAAAACGAGATTTCTTAAGAATTACATGTAGTTGGCTAGAGGCCAATAAACGATCTAAAAGGTTGTCGTCATGCCAATCAGAACATTAATATAAGCTAGATGAGCCAAACATTTTATTACTCGTTAAAAAGGAAAGTCATCCCTACACAGCAATGCAATAGCCTTCTTAGTTTTTTACTCATAATGAGAACGGAACATTTGAAAGTTCAGCAGGTGTACAGATGTCTTCGCAAGAAGAAAAGTGATTTGTAAGATTTAGAATGATCTACAATAATTCATAATAATTTCAATACAGCAAATTTCTAGCTGTAAGAGTATGCTCCGAAACAAACTTTATTGAGTACTTGTCAATTTAATGAGACATACTGATTTATTTTTCATGTTGTTCTGCATGCGTGAACACTATCACATACCCTTCTTTTACGCTCAAAATCAAAGACAAGTTTATTGCTAAGGGAGTTCAAGCACTGAAACTTGTCAGACAAAAATAAAATTTTGGAGAAGTAGCATATTTAATATTTTTGCAACTCCTAAACTTTAGCACTTATGAATTGGTGGCTTTTAATTGATCCTATATCGTTTATATTTAATCCATAATTTTGAACCAACAAAAAGCCTTCTTAAAAGTTTTTAAGACCTCTCATTTAAAACGTAATATGCCTTTTTTCAATTCCAGTTTGTAAAGTTTAAAAATAAATTTATAACTGGTGCTTATTAGAGAAGTAGTTACTGTAAATTTTCGATCAGTCCTTGGATACATATTTATTTTTAGGATTCTTAGAGAGGATGACGTATTCGAGGAAGGATTATAAAAGTGTTCTTGTAGTTGGCAATGTTCTTGTTGACAGTTTCCCTCTACTATTTCTTTGATGCTACAAATAAATTAGTTTTTTTATCCGTTTTTATCACCGACCTATGATTGTTTTTTGTTTGGTTGCTCTATAAAGTATCATAATATGCTGAGATGGTCGAATTTATGTGTTACGGCTGCGTTTCTTTAAAAGGGAGCTTATTAAAGCCATTTGCTTTAGAGTTGGCACCAATTCAAGGAAAGAACTTAATCTAAGGAAACCAATTCGAGGACTTAGGAGAGCATTTTTTCGCCTAGTTAGAACTTCAAGAACTTTAGAAGTGCTCTTCAAGCAATAAATGTAAAGTGCATATAATTATGGATTACCAGAAGTGCTTAATTTGCAAACTCACTCCGTATCTGTGACGTCTATTTCATAGTGGCGTGCAACATAAGGTGGCGCTATATAAAAGGTGGCGATTATTAGAGACTGTTGTTGTAATTGGGAGATATGGAACGGGCATATAACATTGAAATAGTCATTAAAATTTAACAATTTATTATTACGTTAGATAACATCACTTATTTTGAATAACAATTGACAATCGTGACTCAATGCAGCCGTAAGAATTTCGCAAGGGGCAATTTATGCGTCGCAAAGATGTCGAGTTGTGGCAACATAAAGCAAGGGTGTGAAGGAGCATGCGTAAATTACAACGGAGAACACGCTACATAAATTAACTACAACGCTCAAAACAATTTGTGATAATGCAAGCCTCACTTTTTCTTGCTACAAATCGATAAGCATAATCACTACTTACAAAATATCACCCAGTCTTTTGTAGGTATAAATACAGATATGTGTTACTGTTCCCCTCATCATGGAGTTACTTAATTTGTACATACCTTAAAGCCACATATTCTTGAAAGACAGATGATGGATTGTTCCTTTCTCTTTGCAGTTGAAAGGTTGTTTATTTACAATTCTACATGTTAACTGAATTGAACATATCAAAAGGGAAATACAGTGGCGCAATAGGTGAGGCAATAGAGCTAAACTTTTGCTGCTCTTTAAAGAGATGCTAGGATGCCGAATAGAGATGAAAAGTTACGAATATCAGAAGCTATTCTGAAAGAAAGTTGTCGGAAAGTCATTGCTGTTAGCTTCCCCTCCCCCCCAAAAGAGCTGGCCTCTCTTTACACCTCTGTAAACACCAGTTTTCTAATATGAATTTAATATCTACAAGAATTTTTCGTATAAATTCAAATATCTACAAGAAAATCCATGAAAGTTTGAATGAAGAATTTCCTTAGCTGTAATTCAAATTTTCTACAACATTTCAGGCCTCACACCTATAGATGATTTTCCTTACTAATTTAAATCAAATTTGATGAAGTTATATAGTAACATTTCGGTACTAAAAGTAAAAAATTTCTTCGCCATTAGCTTTAGTAGTTAATGTGACAAGAATTTCAGTTCATATTCTCTGCAGCAGAAAAATCTCAAATTTCCTAAAACAAAAGAGTCTTTCATTTCTTGACGGACATGCGGTGGATTTTCCCGCCATTCTTTATGTTCATGCATGCTAAATTTCTTGCACTACTCCTTCTCACACGGGAAACACACGCCTGAGTGATGACCAGTCATGATAAATTATAGCTCCAGCATTTAGGGCACAATTCATAAATATTGTAGTAAACGAAACATAGAAAAGAAACCTCGGCAACATGGGTGCTGTTATTCCCAGAAATAGAGTGTAATACCCTGTCCACATGTCAGTAATTGTTGCTGGAAGATATGAGAGTATCAGGAGAATGATCACGATAAGAACAGTTCTGTTTACTTTGGAAAAGCGGGATCGTCTTGGCCTTTTCTTTTCGTCACGCTGGCTTGGGGTAGTGCATTCGCTGTCCCTGGGCGTTACCCTCGTTCTCAAGTGCTTTTTTACAGCGATGTAGACTCGGCAGTAGCAAACTTGAATGACAATCAATATGAGACCACGAAGTATCATCATCAGTATGTTTGGCACAACTGACTTAACCAAGCCAAAAAAATAGGTCGACACCACCCCATGTGCACAGGACAAGGAAAACACAGCCCATACTATGATTCTCAAGCCGGATTTGGTAAGAATCTTTCTCGTGAAAGTTGACACACCATAGGAAGTTTCCCGCATCTTCGCATACCTCTGCAATGCAATCATCAAAGTAATGTAGAATGAAAAATGTCCATTTACCTGCCCAAAGAACATGAAAAGTCTCTCTAGCCGACAATTTCGTTTGTAGCTGTAAATCGACGTGAGTGTAATAGTGGTAGGAATTGACACGAGTCCCATCACAGTATCCGAGACAGTCAGTACAAAAATGAGAAATTTTGACTGCTTTTTCCACTGTCCCAAGCTGTATAGGGCATACCAAAGCATTGAGTTGAGCATAATCGTCGGCAGAATCGTTGAGCCATAGCACACAGATAAAATAAGGTTTTGCCTCTTCGTCAAGTAAATCCTCCATGCAAGAGCAGAATAACAGTCAGGTTTGTGAATTATTGAATGCGAATAATTGCCAAGTCCATCAAACGCTAGTTGAGTGCTGTTGTTCATATCTCCATTTGTTGCTAGATAAATTTCTTTAAACGCAATGATGATCAACTGCTAACTGAAGAAAAAACCGATTGATGATGAGCTTATACAGTTCTGATTCCGCAATTCCAACCACCTGTCGGCTGTCTATCGCCGTTGCGCTACGGCCTTCAGTTAGTATTCATCTCTGAAGCTATCAATCATTATTAACTGGCCAGGTGCTTTGATTGAAATATGCAAGTTATCCACTGTGCTTACGTGCAAAAGTAGAATTTTATGATAGCCTATTCTTTTGATGCAGGAAATTGATACTTTCTTAGTAGTTTATAGCAATACAAATTTCTCTACCTTTATCAATTACTGATCCTATAAGGAGGATTAGCGAACATATAATGAGGGTTGTTCTTCACACGAAAATATTCCAAACAGTACAACTCTCCTAGAATCTAATCTTGCGAATAACGTCATGGAAGAAAACTATCCTGAATGACGACATACAAGCACACAGGAAGTATTTAAGAAAGTGGGCGTGGCCAAGTGGGGGTACATGTTTCGAGAGTCAGCCTCAGAAACAAAACAGATGACTTGTGAGTAGTGAGAGGGGCATTTTGTCTAAAATTTTTCCATCGTCAGAAGGTATATGACCCTAGTGCCTTCCAGTTCCTACGTCTAAGGCAAAACAACTCTATTCATAACAATATCTCTTATACCTAGAATAGATGGTACAAGAGACAGTCCCTGGTCTAGCGATCTGCTTTCTTTACACTGTCCAATGCTTGATGTCTTGACAAGTATTAGGCAATAACGTACTTCATTCTGCTACAATAATATTTACAGCAAAATCTTGGTTTGCAATCTCAAAACAAGGAGAAGTGCGCGCAACTTTCAAATGGAAAACAGATACATTATCTCTTCTAACGAACATGCAAATATTAAGTAGATCAAAGATCTAGTAAATGGCCTACCTGCAAAAATCTTCCTTCATGCTTAGGAAATTCACTGACTCCATTTTCTAGAACTTTCAGCAAAATTTCACCTGATAAAAGAAGGGAAAGCGGCGTAGCGCTGCATTTTGATAGTTAAAGGCGCAGTGAAGTCAAAATTATGAAAATTGAAAAAACACATTTTCTATGTTGTCTAGGGTCAGATAAAGTGAACAGACCAACTTTGCCATCCAAATTTGAAGTAACTTCTGCACAAAGGCCATCCAAAGTATGACCTTGACAAAAATTTTGTGCGAAGGACTTGTGACGTAAGACGGGTAGTAAGACGGGTAGTAGTTCTTCATTTAGTCCTTTATCAGGGCCGGCAAAACGTTTTTGAAAGTGGGGGGGGGCCAAAGTCGTGAAAATATTTTTGCCCTCAAGGGTCTAGTAGCGCGCCGTATGCACGCATGCAATGACTCCATCATTGCTTATAACAGCTGGGGGTGTGGAGGGCGCTGTAAGCCCCCCAGTGGAACCAGGGCATAGCCCTGGCGGGGGTCCAGGGGGCGGAGCCCCCGGAAGCTCTTGGGATTATACCATCTACGAGGCCTTAAAATGGCTTAAAATGGCTTAGGCTTAGGCCTCCCCCAGACAAATATTTTCTCTTTTTTTGCCTTTACAAGACTGTCAAATGCGTTTGCCATGATTATATTCATGAAAGAAATTTTGCTCCAAAACAAGTGGGGGGCCATGGCCCCCCCGGCCCCCGGTTTTGCCGGCCATGTTTATTGATATATTCCTCACATAACTCTGGGTCGATGCATGACTCATGATGAGTTTAGGGCCTTACAGAATGGAAATCTGAAATTATAGTATTTTTGGCTAATAATTTCAGATTGCAATGACCCGTCTTACGTCACAAGGGTATAAGTTGTTGTTGCTTCAGGGCTGAAGTTTTCCTACTTCCGATAGCAATAAAACTCCCGTTTTTTGCAGGAAAATGCTAGCAACTAAGAAAAATACCAAAGAGGGCATGATTCTGGAGCATAGTCGACCACTTTGAAGCAATAAAAATATGTTACTTCACTGCGCCTTTAGGTCCAGGGGTGTGTTCGAGGGGCAACGCAACATAGCGCCCTAGTGTGTCCCAAAATGTTTGACCTTCACCTTATTCTGCCTACTGAAATTGGAACGTTATGCTTAATAGATTGGTAATGCAAAATTTTCTGTATTTGTTTTAAAATATTTACGTTATGCTTCCTAAAATCTTTACGACTACACCATTTGCTGAGTTTGTAGCAAAGTGGGGGCTTTCATACTGAATTGAAAGGAAGGGAAGCACAGTAAATGAAATACTAGGAATAAAAGTTGATGCAGAGTGAACACACCTGGTACAGATAGAACCAACACAGTATCCATCATTGGTAGAATAGAGATAAGATCCTAAAAAGATTAAAGATAAGCAACTGCTTGAAATATCAAAATAAAAACATAGATTCAAGGTACAAATTGATACGGGGATTGCTCGCAAAGGAATTGCTCGTAAAAGGAATATTTATTGCGCATAAGGGCAAGTCTTGAGAAACGCATGTTTGCGTGGATGGGGGACAAAGAGTCGCATTAAATGACTGACCCTTGAGTATATCTACTTGACAATCTATTTAAACTGTAGATTTGCTTCAGTGAATTCTGTTAAAAGTACCTAGTCATAATAGATTTTGTTGTTTTAATTCAGATGTGACATCTGAGATGCAACGAGCGTGAAATGATAAAATTATGTAACCATAATCGATCCTGCTGTTTGATTCAGGTGGGACATCTGAGATGGAATGAGCGTGAAATGATAAATTATTTAACCATAATCGATCCTGCTGTTTGATTCAGGTGGGATATCTGAGATGGAAGGAGCGTAAAAAATATAGAAAACCCCAACGCAGAATTAATGAATTCCCAGCTTATTGAGGACACCTGCAAACGTCACACCAGCCAAGTATCATTATTCTTTCAGTAACTGTGAATCCAATTATCGACTCTAAATCACCTAGTGGTAATGCAGAAATTGTTTGTTGGAAAGGCGAAAAGGTTCAAACCAACGTGCTTTTTTGAGTTTTGGTTGATGACCTAGTCTTCATTTTGGGAATAGCTGTGACGTAGTGCTGACATCACAACAATATCACCATCTCAAAGTTTGATCTTCATGTTATATTCAGCAAATGGAAAAGTTGATGTATATGTTATTTTTTAATTAACAGAGCAGCACTATAGGGTAAAAATGCTAACATCAAATCTTCATAGAAAAATCTTTGAGTGCAGCAAGAATACAAACCTTAACTGTGAAACTACCAGCAGGGTGAATTCGATCTGATCGCAGAGTGCCCCCATTTAGAAGCGCAATGTCTGTTTGCATCGCCATTCTCATGATGTCAGCAATGAAGTTTCCTATAAATATTATGAAATGCTCAATATTGCCTTATATTCTTCTACTTCCATTGTCAATTTATTCATTAAAAGCAAATGCTTGTTGTTAAAATGGTTCCAAAAACTTAAACTTTTGTAACAAAACATTTTCTACTATTTCAATCTCAATTTCAATTACGGAGGGCGGCCCTTCAGCCTGAGCTGATTTACAAGCCCCCCCACTAAAAAACAATAAAATTTATAAAAATCCCAATATACCATTGACTTAAAAACTAACCTAATACAGAAGTAAAACTATAATTAATAGATAACTATAACTATATTCTTATAAGAATTACAAAAAGCAATGAATATAAGCAAAAATAAACTCCATGAGTTAAATATTTGTTGAAGCAATACAAGGACGATGCCTGCTTGGTTCTTCCTGGTAGGTCAGTCAACAATTTTGTTCCACGATAGGAGAAACATCTTTGTCCGTTGCAAGACCTCTTCCTATTCTTTGTATATTTCCTACTTTTTAGCATAGTACTATAAGAGCTAGCAAATTCTAGAAGCGGAAAAATATTCAGAAAAGAGGGGAAAGAATCAAACCGATCAACACCCATTTTATTGTTTGCTTTTGTAATAAACAAAACGAAAGTTACTGCTCACCTAAATTTGATTCTTGGGTTCTTACAATTGAGAATCGCCCATCTAAATCAACTTCGATACTGCCTAAATTTAATTCCATCCTTTCTTCAATTCGCTCTGCAAAACAAGGGTAGTTTGCAATACTCATAAGTCACTTAAAAAAGACAGGTAAGTATTTCAGTGCTTGTGAATAGAGGCTGTTTCTAGCTAGAAATGGCAAAATTAAATTGGAAGAATGAAAAAGAGAGTTGAAGAGAAAAGTAAAGCCTGAATTCCTTCAGTTAATGTGTTTCAAATCTCCTGCTGGATCCTCGTCTCGTAAATCGATTAGTTTTTGAAAAAAGTGAAAAAGAAATTGAATTTATTTAGAGGAGATTTGCAGAAGGGCAGCTGGGATTTGCACTAGGCATGTTAATTAACAAAGAAGAGCTTGTATAGAATCGTTTCTCTCGTGAAAAAAGAAAATTGATTACAATATTGATTTTCTCACCTAAGAAATCCTTCGTAATTGCTTTTACCTCTTGATTTTCCTCTATAGAACTATCAATTTCAAGTTTTTGCGTCTCTACTCTGACTTTATTTGAATTTTTATCAAAAATGACCAATATCCGAGACATAGTCCTAAAGTCCGTTCCACTCTTTACCAATGTCTTTCCATTCTCCTTCAAGAAAATTAACAAATCAAAATAATTTTAGCAGGAAAGGCTGCCTTTGTAACATAACTATAAGTCTAAGAGCTATGGCTACAGCCAGAGATGTGCCGAGATTTTCCATTGGGGGGGGGGGCGTTTTGACCATTTGACCAACTGCTGTTACTAAACAAAAAAGGTCATGGAAAATGCTATGACCATTTCTCTTGCAGTATGACCGACTTTTGACTAACTTTCTTGCATTTTTTAAAATATTGGGGGGCGTTACACCCCCTCACGCTCACCCATAGGAACATCACTGGCTGCAGCGCACTGCTCACAGAGTCCAGAAAAATGCGAACCTTCCTCAGCCAGCCATTTGTTTACGTATAAGCTTCCTCAATATACAGCATCGATACAAAGTTTCCCAATTTATCCTTCCATTTTCCTCATGCTATGCAACATCATTGTTATGGATCAGAATTTTCCTCAGGCAAGTTTTTTTATAAAGTTATTGGGTCTTCCTCAAAACTGGCATAAATTTAACAAAACTTCCACCGGCTCTCAACCGTGGAGCCGCGACTTTTCTGGACTCTGTCTACTCAGTAGTATTAAATACATGTTCAGATTGCTGCTGTCGAAACAGCTCTTTTCACAGCATATCAAAAACGACAATTTTGACATGAATCTTTTTTTATTTTTTAAGTGTGCTTCAAACAATACAGCAATGCATGAAATTTCAAACAACACAACAACTTTAGAATCATCATAATAGTAGCGTGAACAGTAGAATTCTTTTTACAAAATGCAGAGTCTCGTAAACAAGTGAAGTAACGAGATGGAGGCCCCATTTACCCTTAATGAATTACATTCCTCCGCATAGATACTGCTTGAATCAAATTTTCAGTTGAAATGGAAAAGTCAGAAAAGAATATGTGCAGACAGACCTCTTTTAATTCGTAATGGTGGTCGTGACCACCTAAGATGATGTCAATATCAGCATCACTGCGAAGGAGCTGTTCATCGTTGGGCATGCGCATGTGGGTCAAAGCAATAATCAGATCGGCACCCTGTGATAATAATAGAAGATCATTGTGATATAGGCGATCAAACAGTAAGGTAGTATACTAACCTCAGCACAAAACACTACACATGCTTGGAGGACTGAAATTTTGAGTGGCACGAGAATGCATATTGAAGACAAACCTCGCTTCGAAGTTCTGCTGCCAGCTTCCTTCCAACCTCAACGAAATCATAATATGTTACATCACGTGCATCAACAGTTGCTAACGTCATCAACCATTCTTCTTCGACCAAGCCAACAATACCAATCTCAACAAAAATGAGAAAAACTGTGGCAACAAAATTTTGACTAAAAACAAAGTTTCATTCGAAAAAGTAGAAATCAGGACAAAGTGATATGCTAGAAGTCCTATAAGAGCTATAAGTTAAAATTGCAGATATTGCTTATTTTCGACTAGAAATGACGCCTTTACATTATGGTAATCTGGAGTTTTACAAGCTTTCCTGTCAGAGACTCAATTTCATGTAAACTTTTTTCTTATGAAAAATACGTGTACACGATACAACTCTCGAGTATTTTTCGAGTACATTTAGCATCCTTGCCCCCTGATTTTTCTTGAAAATCGCCACTTACTTTCTTTCCTTGCCATTCAATCATAATTTTATCAATGCCTTCAGCCAAAAGTTCTTCACAGATATTGTCAACGACATTGCTTAGTAACCAGGGAAATCCTGTTTGGTTCTTGAACTCAATTAGCTCATCAACTCCAAAATCTAATGCACAAAAAAAGAAAAATAAAGCAAATTAATTTATGCATGGGAAGATTTTTATGTTCAATCTGATATTTGCATAATTAGTCTTCTTGGTCAATTCACTCATTAAAGTGTAAATATACTGCAATACCTTAGACAAAATCTTACAATACACAAGCTATTTCATGCTTGCTACAATTTAATATTGCTTTAGGAAAAACTGCAAAGAGCACTTTTACGCATCAAGTCTTCTATAGCTGTGGGACACCATTCGTAGGGATGGACAATCAAGAAGTCCTAACTAATTTTAGGCCTTCAAATTCTATATAGTAAGTCCTAAGAAAGTGTTCTACACTCAAAAACAAGGATATTTCGTCTCATCAAACTACCTTTCCTAATTCATAGTAAGGCCTAATAAACTTCAATAGTCTGTTGGTAATACAGAACTTTAACACAGCACGAAAAAGCGGCAACATTCTTTTCACATACTGAAAGCTTTTTCCGTCCGACACTCATCAGAATATGAAAACGTCGGATGGTGATGTTCGTGGGGACATGTTGTTTTATTCTGTCTGCTAGTCTTTGCGTAGTGCGCCCTACGTACCGAGCTCACATCGGCACGAAAATTCATGAAGTACACAACTTTTTTGAGTGGTAGGAACGCAATCTTTTTTAGCAGATGGTAGCACAGCATAGAAACAAGATGTAATGGCTTTACTAATTAGCAAAGCCGCCATTACATCTTGTTTCTATGCTGTGAAGACCCGTGTGGTTTACAACACTAGAGCTTTGCTACCATCTATATATA
>WIPJ01000812.1:207969-218677 GCA_018155075.1 Cassiopea andromeda | reverse complement strand
GGGGGGTGATACACAAGCGTCCTCGTCAATTTGCTGTGGCTCTTTGCATTATCACAGTAGAGAATGCGACTCTTAGCCTGTCACTAGTTGCCTACCCCTACGTTAGAAGGCAAATAAGATGTGATTAGCAAATACATACAAAAACGTAGAAATTCAATCTAAATCAAGAAGATACGTAAATCCGCTTTATAGACAGAGTTATCTTTAAGTCTTCGGGGCTTTTGACTTCCAGTGAACAACTTCCATGTTCAACTTGCATACTTGCTGTGATGAAACATAGAAGAAAAAAATTTGATTATCAAAAATCTTCAGTTAGAATAGAATGAAGGAGCATGCAATGGAAAAGTAAGCATAAGTCGATGGAAAAGTAAGTAAAGGTCGGTGAATGAGTGAAAGAAAAGACAGTCCATGCCCAGAGAAACGTGCGATCGCAAGTGTGCGTGTCCACACCGTACACCGTACATGCCAGGTACGAACTTAGTTGTCCCAGCTGCAACACTAGTGACTGTCACTTTTGCTTTCATAACTCTGCTTCATCCTGTTTTACCCTAAATGAGAGCTTTGACATACTCCACTAACTATAACTCTGTATTTCGGGCAAACAAATCTTGAATCGCACGTGCAATTCCATATAATTAAGAGTAATCGCTCGTGAAGAAAAGGCCGCAAGTGCGAATTGACATTCAAGTGCTCTTGCACAAATTTCTTCCGGGTTTTGACTGAATAGAGCGTTAGGAAGATCTCACGTGAAGGATCCTAGTATAAACAATAAGCCAAAAATCTTTTCGTGACAAGAAAGAAGCAAAACGATTCTCAAATTTCTCTCTTAGAATTGATTAGATAAATGGTAAAATTATTCCTCAGGGTTTTATTATCTCAGTATTTCTAAGCATTATCATATGAGCTGCTAGCTAGAAAAGGATGAAAAAAATTCAGGGTATCAGCAAGAACTTTGCGAAAAAAACTGATGGATGTACAACACTGAACACATTATAAAACTCCAATAATATTACCTCTTTCAATTGATTGTTTTCTTTCTTCAAATTGAGATGATGCTTGATTTTCTGGTTTAAGTTCTGGTGGCTGACAAGCTTGGAGATTTCACCTTCTAGCTTTCGTGCTTTTTCGCTCAGCTCATTAAAATTCTTTGAAAACGAAAGCACCAAAAATTTAACAAATGCCCTATAGATTTCTTCAAAAAATTAACGCAAATAGTTTAAGAAGGAGTGAGAAAGACAATGTGATACATCAACTGTAGCCTCAGGTAAAATTAATGCCCCAACTAACACTAGAGCAAAACTTTGAGTGCATTGACTGCATGGAAGTCAATCGACGATTACTTACACTCTCAAGTTTCCTCTTCTCTTCTAGCAGAACTGACATATCTGATTTTAACTTTTCTTTTTCTTCAAACACTTTGGCTTCATGCTCTTGCGTACTGAAGAAATGAGGAAATATTCACAATAGGACAAAGTCCCTTTGTATTATCCTTAAAAATACTACAAATGTGAGAAAAAGAGAGAATTTAGATACATGTTAAGCAATAATGTAAAGAAATTAATGAATAACACGCGGGAAAAGTAATTTACAGGCAAAGTCAAACCATCCTACATAATACTTACCGTTTGATTTCATCTTGCATATACTCAATATCTTCCTGAGCGCCATCAAGATTTGCTTTAACCAGAGCCATTCTGTTGGAATGAAAAATTCTGATTTTAACATGAGTGCAAGCATTTCAAATCATTTATTTCCTTCGGCAGTTAAGATGAAAATAAGAAAAACAATTTTTGACTCTGCTGATAGTACGCTTGCTTGTAGAGATTGTGAATTTGAGTAGCAACTTAAGCCGTTTATCCATGCTCTCTTAGAGTCCAAAAAAGGTGAGCAAAAGGCAGAATGGAGACCCGGTGGCAACACTAGGGAGATAGGAGATAAAGGGGGCGAGGAAAGGAACTCGCCTCACCAGAGACTCCGTAAGTTATAATAAGAGAAACGGAACTGATCTTTGAAATCAATTTTACAGACAACATTCTTGGACATCAGAAATAGGGGTCCATCCATAACTTTATGTGTTCCAATGTCCTTGGTGGAGCAGAACAGAAGAGAAAGAAGCATGAGCATGTGACGGCCAGGTTGCATCTTAAATAAAGCCAATAAGAAAGTAAAGGAAAGGAGTTGATGTCCTCCGGCAACAATATTATTGAAATGGTTGAAGCTAGGTAAAACTGCTACTCAATGAAAGAAGCATTGCAACGACTAACCATGAAAATAGAAGTCATAAAAAATGAACAAAGAAATTTGGATTAATTTGCTTTGCAAAACATACTCATTCTCTTGTTCTTTGTTCTTCAGCTTATATTTTGTCTGAAAGTGAACACATTTTTGCATTTCAGCTACTATGTATTTAGATGAAAAGCATGTCATATCCATGCATACTAGAAGTCAAAACCACATAGACCAGCTACCTAATTCTCTCGTGCTATTGGGTGCTAGCAGACATTATATTCATTTGTAACTAATTTATGATGGAGATCTCTTTTGCTTTTGAAATGGTACCAAATTTCAAACGAAAGACGGGATTTTGAGAAAGGCGGAAGGGAGAATGGTTGATGATAAATTGGATCAAAACAGAAAGAAAATAAAAACAATCATATTTATCTAGATTCAGAGTTTCCTTTTAACTATTCCCGACGATTATGTAAATCCAAATCAAAACAACAGTAGTTTAAGCATATGAGGAAAATATCTGGCAAGACCAACCAGCTCCTCTTTTGACTGACTATATAATTCGCTCTTTTCGTCAATTGCCTTCTTGAGCGCTTTAATTTCTTCTGAAAGCGATGACTCCCTGTAAGAGATGAGCCGCGTAAGAAATGAGAAGATAATTGTGAATAAGAAAAACAACCCAAACGATAACTGAAATATATATATATATATATATATATATATATATATATATATATATATATATATATATATATATATATATATGTATAAACAATCAACAATATTAACACTAGCTGGAATCATTTAAAAAACTCCTAGCCATGTTATTGATAATTATGTCCTGAAAATATCTGCAATAGGAGGGGTTAGAGAGCAGGGGTGGGGACAAGGGGCGAAATAGGTGAACCTGGATAATTGCCCTCTTACGGAGGCACTCATTGGGGATTGAATCACATATAGAAGTAGCATCTCCTTTTCAACTTCTGCACTGAAAATCATCATGAAAAAAATACTTTCACAAAATACCTGTCGCGTGCAATTTTTCTCTCAGCTTCAATTTCATTTTCTAGCAATTTTTGCTTCTCTTCATAAATCACCTTTTCCTCTTGCCAAGCATCAAATGCAATCAGTTTCTCTTCCAGTTCATCAATCTTAGTATTTTTCGCTTGCCGATCATCCTCCCAAACTTCGGATAGTTTTACGAATTCGGTTAATTTGAGTTTAAGGCGTTCCATTTCACTGGCATGAGAATCCACAACGGAGAGGTCTTTCGATTCTACCAAATCGTGGATACAAACCAATCTCTGTTCATAACTTTGAATTGTTTCTTTATAGTTTGCTTTCATTTGTTCAATCTAAATTCAAGGTAGAGATTAATTACGCTTAAGAACATGCAATTAAACATGAAATTGAGAGCAGACTCATCACTTCAAGAGAAGAGCCACGACGAAAAACATATTTTCCTCTTTATTTATTTCAACATTTCGACATTCCAATAATTACTAAAATTAGGCCTTAGCCAGTAGACATATACGGTTTAGTGACATAAACGATATAATACGTTTCGAGACATCATGTTCCATCCTCAGTTAATAAGACAGTGCCAGCGGGAAGTTCTCGATTTCCCGTGAATTTACTTTCTTGATTTCCATTTGTTTTTCCCCACTTAAACTTCCCGCTGGCACTGTCTTATTAACTGAGGATGGAACATGATGTCTCGAAACGTATTATATCGTTTATGTCACTAAACCGTATATGTCTACTGGCTAAGGCCTAATTTTAGTAATTATTGGAATGTCGAAATGTTGAAATAAGTAAAGAGGAAAAGATGTTTTTCGTCGTGGCTCTTCTCTTGAAAATTATACTTCAGCTGCGATTCCCAAGAAAAGTCTCATCACTATAATAAGATGCTGGTCCACTCCCTTACCTGGACTAGGGGGCTTACTCTATCTCTTATCATTAACCAGTCTATCCCTAACGAAATATCAAAAACCAGGAATTATTTTCAGCAAACATGACAGAGAGGTGTCTCATGATAATTCCTTTAACCCGACAAATATGACACAATCTGACGACATTGCACCCTCATTCAAGCGCAAATTCATCAATAATATCGAAGCTATCACAAGAGAATGCCTCTAAGTATTGAAACATTGCAGTTGAACATTTCTGAAACCAAGCATAGCTGTACTGTGCAATGTTTAGTCGAGGCAGACCACCCATTTTAGCTATAATCCGACATTCGTTCAGGCAAATGCCGAGCAGTAAGGCACAAGGCTAGGATCAGTGCCGTAACGGCGACACTCCTCAGGGTACCTTAGGACATAAGCCCTTGTGATGGAGCCTTTAAGCACAATATGACTAAAAAGCACACACTAAAAAGAATTAGTTTGGGACCCCCTTTTGGTTGGGTCTCTTAGCTTTTGAACCAAGGTGTCCTTAACTGCGTTACGCCGCTGCAATAATATACATATTATGTACAATTTAACATGCTTTCATCTACATTACAAAAAGAGAAATTAGCTTGAGCTAAGGAATCCTAACACTTTATAACTCCAATCATAAATAAATGACTGATCTATTCTTGAAAAATGGAACTCACCTCTTCGTCCAAAGATTTGGCTCTTTGCTTCTCTTCTCCGAGCTCATTCTTAGGATTGAAATCAAAACAAGGTAAAAGATGATTATGTATGTGTACATAATTTGGCTAACTAAAAGAAAATGTTCAATAATTGCACACAAATCATTCTCAATATGCCTTTGTACACCGGACAACTAGCCGTTGAACACCGAACTATGGAAGTTGAGAATGGCCTACTTGTAACTGATGATAATATCAACAAGTTTTGTAATACTTGCAATGATGGAGGTAAGATTGATCACAAAGATGATGATGATGATGATGATGATGATGATGATGATGATGATGATGATGATGATGATGATGATGATGATGATGATGATGATGATGGCGATGATGAAGATGGATTTCCCTGACAAATATCCCTTTTTCCTTGACAATTTTCATTGTAAGTATAATCCAATAGAAGAAAAATTATAGGAACCAAGTACCTACCAAACGACCCACGAGTCAAACTACCAAGCCAAGCAAAAAAGAAACATTACATCAGCAAGTTGGAAACATTTAAACTCTGGTAATACTTTGACCTTTCAACCATATATATTTCATAGAATAGATTATGGCACAAGGATGAAAAATCATGATTTAAGCATGTTGCACCATTCTTGGATTTTAGTGAAAAGGGTCAGATCCCCTTAAACTTCCCTAACATTACAAAAAGGACCAAACTTCCCTGACATTTCCCTGACATATTAATGAAGGAATGGATTTCCCTGACCTGGCAGACAGCCTGTGATGATAGCGATGATGATTAAAGATATGTTGCCAGTTTTTGCCGCAAATAACAAAGATCGAAACCCAAAGTCACTAGATGAAGAATATGAATTTTAAGTAATGACAACTTCCTGGTAAAAGTGTTTTGTAAACCAACACAATCAGTAGCTGGACATTTTCAAATAGCACAAGATCGTACTTTGAAGAGTGACAATACATCTATCGTCAAAACACTTTCACGCACAACTTCACATGTTCATCAAAGGTAAATACAGAAAAAAATGCAGATACCAGTTAATGATTACTTGATCATATTCAGAATGAATCATAAAAACAATAATCAGATCTAGCTAGGTACTAAAGATGTATTTCATAAAATCTTACAATTTTTATACAAATTTATATGAAACAGCCATCTTCTAGTATTTACATATAAAAAGTATACAAAATGTGAAAATATATATATATACGAATATGTATAAGGAATATAAATATATACTTATATTATAGAATATTGAGCATATTGCCAATCTTCAAATATTAACAAGTCAGCCAATGAATCAATTATTTAGGAGACTGCGTCAGTTGAAAAATTTGTCAACAATTTCAATCGGTCGTTCAGCTACAGTCCATTTTGGTTCATCAAGTTATCACAAACAACACTGTTATTTATATGTATTACTAATCTGTCAGTTCATTAAATAATTATTCAAATGGAAAAATAGGCTACACAGTTAACTGTATATTGAGGTGGTTGCAGAAACAAGTCAAACATAGACAGTAATAGACATCGCCAAAGCCTGCCCCAAAGACTTTTGGGCTTCGTATCAGTATACCTAGTTTCCAAGAAAAAGAACATTTTCTTTCTACTAACATACTCTCAAGTGCCAACTAAATTGGGGGGTCCTTATAGATAGGGGGTAGGAAAAAATTCCGAAATTTAATAAACGGGAGGGTCAAAATAAACGGGGGGAGTTGGAATTGGGAAAAGGCTTTAATGATTATACAAGGACGGAAAGAACAAACACATGTCATAATGTATAAAACTAAAAGATATACAATAGTACGCTATTTTGCCATGAAATTTGGGCGCAAATGGTACTAACAAAGAAAGAAAATAAATTGAGGCGTTTGTAAAGAAAGTCACTTTCCTTAAAATTAAGAAAAGGGGGTCCTACTAAAGTCCAGGGGGTTGGAAAAAAATCGAAAAATTAATAAGAGGGGGGGCGTTTATTTGGCACCTGAAAGTACAGGAGTTCTATTGTGAATAACTTCTACAATACAGTAGAATCCGTTGTGTCTGGCATCAATTGTGGCTACCACTGCATTATAGAGAATTAAAATCAGGAGCCTCCTCCCTCAACCAATAACAATTGAAACGGTGCAGCAAAAATACGTATTTCGGAGCGCATTTTACACTGCAATGGACTTTGGGTAAAGGATCGAATTAGTCGCTTTCTGCGGATTCATTGTGGAAATAGATAATCGAATGCAACCATCTCAAAAGAATCATTTCAGTCCGTTGAGCGTAAATGAAGTTCAGCCAGACAAATGTCGTCATGAAATGGCCTTGAAAAGAAAGAGAGGAGCTTTTCAGAAACAAGAATGGGATTCCATTTGAAAATTACCAAAATTGAATAGTGTGTACTACAACATATGCCTGATGAGCATGTCACAAATTCACTTAGGATACAAGAACGACTGAGAGACTAACGTATTCTGGCTTGCAACTCTGCCAAAAGAGAATATGCTATATTCAATTTGTTATAGATATGAAACAGATGGATCCACAGATCTGGGAAGCAATTAATACAGTGTACAGGAAGAAAGGCGTGGCTTAATGACACGGTCAAGAGCTTTTTTTCTGATAGCGCAAAGCATTCGTATTCTCTGGTACCTTCGATTAGCTTCATTCAAATAGCTACTCGTGCAAACTGATAACCGAAAGCGAAATTCATCACAGGTGAAACGCAATGAAGCCGATGACACATGGGTGTGAACATGCTTGCAAGAGGCTTCAATAAATTCAATGCAAAGTCATAAAGCGTTGAGAAACGCTCTTTGCAATAAATTTTACACAAAACCAACTATGTGCATTCAAAGCAATTCGGTGATGAATATCAAAACTCTTCACACAAGAAAAAAATATTCTAAAAATGCCAAGAGACAAACAAATCTGCATAGTGTTTACAAACACTTTTTTAAAATAACATTGCGCAAAATTTGATTACAGTTCAATTTGTGTGAGCAAAAGAACTCAGGGTTTATTGAAACAAAATCTTGCCACAGAAGGCCACAAAGCTGTAATGGAATCTCCGGTAATGAAACACAAACGCATGCACTTAAATAGAATTTTGTGGAAACCACTACCTTGCCATAACATAGATTACATGCACGGAAATGAATATTTACGGCGTAATCACTCTAAAGCAAAGGAAGACATTCAGTGTTGAAAAACACTCTTCCTTGTAATAATTTGAGCTGTACAAACTAGTGAGCTATGTCAGTGCTACAGCAACAACTATAACTAGATACCAACGATATTCTAAAGGAAAGGGTTCAAGGAAAAAGATCTTTCATAAGAGGGCGAAAATAAAAGATATTAAGCCAATAGTTGACAAGTTTCTCTTGAGAATAGTGACCTTTGATTTCGTTCATGAAGTGTAGGACTTAAGCTTCCTCACACTTCAATCAGATTGCCTTAATCTCTTTTATGGTTGCTTAGGTTCACATGTCCTTGTATGGCCTAAGGATAATTCCAAATTAAAGTTTCACTTTGTAAGGCTTTGGACATGAAAAGGAGTGGTCATAAAAGATTCCTTTCCTATGGCAAAATGTACTCGATTCTAACTTCAAATAATCAGTCCCTGTCACCTTTACTGGTGGGTAAATCCTGTGCAAATTATTACTCTTCAGATGAAAAAAGAGAAACGATGCTTCCATACAGCTAACATGGAGCTTAGAATCACAAAAATATCTCACCTGCAATGACGAAAATTGGTTTTGCTGCTGTTCTAAAGCGATCGATAATTCTTTGTATTGATCATTTGCAACTTTCAATTCTTCTCTTAACATTTTTAACTGAAATGATGAACATGTGTAAGTTGATTGCAGTTGATCGTCAAATTGAGAATACATTAGTCAGGAAGCACTGTCTACCAATGCTGTCTACTTATAAATTGGAAAATGAGGCCCATGATGAATATCATTGCAAGGCTAAATCTGGCTGCTTATCCTGACTTGGTTTTACAATGATACTCATTGTGGGGTTCGTTCTCAAACTAAGACAGTGTAAGCAACAATGGCACAAAGGAAAGACGAAAATAACAACCAAAAAAAGTTGATATCAAGCAGCAAACACAGTTCACACAAACCTGAGAAGAACTGAACATTTAGTTTGAAGGGGAAAGAAATTCGATAGAAGCAAAAAGTAAAGACAGTTACGGTATTACAAAGAACTGAAGAACATAATACACTAACTCGCTTCCTCACCTCATTATCCTTTTCATATCTTTCTTTCTCCAACATATTTGATTCGTGTTTAAGAGCTTCATTTAGTTTACCAATTTTCTTTTTCTGTACATACAAAAATGCGCATTGCTCAACATATGATCTCAATAGTGAAGCGAAATGAAACACCCGTTTATGTAGGTATAACATATAGTATGTGCTGTACATTTACGGTATACCCAAACTGGCCAATTATGAAATACCTTGTAGCTTTAAGACTTGGAATTGTAGTTTAATTGAAAGGGTGGTGATTTCATCTACATATGTAAATATCATACATTCTATCATCAAATAGATTAAACGATAAAATAAAAAATTTCACGTAAATACTCAAGATTGAAATAACATACTTTTTCTTCATACGCTTCGGATAACTCATTATTTACTCGTTTTGACTCATCAAGTTGACTTGTTAGTTGTTCTACGTCCCCTTCACGTGATGCTAACGAGGCTCTTAATTCTTGTACACATTGCCGTAAATTGCTAACTGCTTCACGTTCTGAATCATTCATTCTACGAACTTCTCCTAATTCTGACGTCAGTTTATTAATTTCTCCAACTTGATTTGAAATTGTATTTTCCTAAGAAAAAGTGCTCGAGTTTTATGGAGTGTAGTATAGCATAAAATAATATAGTATAATATAATACCATATAATGTAATGTAATAAAAAATAATATAAATATTGCAATACAGGATAGTATGATATGATATGATATTATATAATGCAACATACATTGCAATGCAATATAATATAATATAATATAATATAATATAATATAATATAATATAATATAATATAATATAATATAATACAATATAATATAATATAACATAATATAAATAATACAATATAACATAATATAAAATAATACAAAATAATACAATATAATATAACAGAATATAATACAACATAATATAATAAAATGCAATATAATATAATACAATATAACATAACATAATATAATATACGATGATATAACATAATACAATGTAATCAAAAATAAAAAATATTGCAATAAAATATAATATAATACAATATAATATAACGTACCAAAATTTAATACAGTACAATATACTAATATTGAATACATCATATCACCGTCATATATTAGCAAATTAATCAGGTAAATTATTGCACAACAACTACAATGCATTCATCCATCATCTTGTGTTAAACAGAACAAAAAGCAGCTCTGGTTCATCACACAAAAATTTTAGCACTGAATATTTCTCTAGCCTGCAAACTTACTACTAGGGCAAACTGCTAGCAAAACACACAGAACCTTGGATCATGAAATTACCTGATCGCTGCATTTTGAATTAAGATTGTCAAGTTGGTCTCTTAGTTCCTTGGCTTCTTCTAATGCCCTGACGACCTCCTACAAAGTAAGATCACAACAGGTCATAGCCACGTAACAAGGAAAAATAAACTAATAAAATATTCTAACGCTAAATAAAAGCATTATTTGAAAAACATTTTCCCTTACCGTTTGCTTGTCTTCATGAGTTAATTTCATGTTGGTCTCAATTTCAATTTCCAGTTTTTCCAGAGCACTCTATAAACAGAAAACGCAAAAACCATTTATACTCTAGAGTACCGAATGATTGGGGGG
>WIPJ01000812.1:184796-200035 GCA_018155075.1 Cassiopea andromeda | reverse complement strand
GGGGATGTTTACATCGGGCAATTTTTAATAGAAGGGGGTGCGAATATAAGGGGGTGTTCATGTCCGGTAGTTTTCAATAAAAAGAGGGTGCTAATAGAAGAAGGTATGCATGTTGGCAGCTTTTCAATAGAAAAGGAGTGCTAAGAGAACGTGGTTCATGCTGGTAAATTGTTTTATTCAAAGGTTATTTACTTTTCTGGTGTTCTGATCATGATCGATTTGTAAAATTTAATAGAAGTGGGGTGTCAACAAGCAACGGGGGGGGAGGAGAAAAATTCTCCTGAAAATAATAGATGGGGGGGCTCATCTATTAGAGACACTAGAGTACTCAAAAGTACTATTCGAGGCTTAGCACCACATGTAAACTAGGTATGATGAGAGCTACCTGTAATTGTTTTAGTTCATCAAGCAGTGCCTCCGAGTAAATTTCTTCTGCGTCTTTTGATTCATTATGAAAATCAAAAAATGGATTTTCTTCGTCATCATCATCATCAACATCATTTAAGCTGTCTTGTCTTGGTAACGATCCGTTCTGCTTTGCATTTACAGCAACTGTCGCTTGCTCATTGGAATCAATTACATTTGGGTCAGTGTTTTCAGCAGATTCTTTGTTGAATAAAGTTGTTCTTGGAGTTCCATTTAAACCAGAACTTCTTCCCGTTTTGCTTCTTATCGGTGTCGATTTCAACCCACTCCCCATTCTCAATGGAGTACCAAATCTCTGAGGTGAAGTTAGTGTCTAGAAAAGAAGCAAGATCACATCAACTACATGATATCTGAATGTGTCTCCTGCCCTACCAAAACCGAACCTAAGCTAGTCCACTAGCTTGATACTAACTTCATCAATCTTCTTCCTAGATGTCGATATAATAAACATCATGACTTAAGAAAGAAGCCGCGCTCTAGGATTCTACGAAAAGAATGCTTAAATGTACCTGCTTTATAATGACTGGATAAAATTCACAATGCATTGTAAACAGGAACATTTTAAAATACATGAAATTTAACAAATACACAAAACTTTCTATAACAAACTAAGGTTGCAATAACAAATTAAGGTTATTAGGAGTTTGGCACAAGTCTTGATCACAAAAATATTATATATTGTAAACTGCAAAACAAATAATTGTTGCCCAACCTTGATCGTTTGCATATGAATATCGTTCATGGTCGTTCTTTCTACTGCTGTTTTTAGTTGAAATGATTCTAATGCTCTCTGCAAATCAAAGTTGAAAATAAAAAACGTTAACAGATAACAAACAAATCCTATAAGATGCTGAATTGCTCATAAAACATCATTAAATTTCAACAAAACGCAAGGCTGAAGAACATTTGACGAGCTGAAGAAATCTACGCACTTCAATATAGCATTCCCCGAGGCAAAATGTATATTAAATATGTGATGGAAAAGCTATTACGATCCAGAACTTTAATACTATGCATTTCATTGTACATTAGAATTCGTACGGGTTTGAGTCGCGGATTTAGGTGTGGTTGTGAGTCAAAGGAATGAAAACAACGATAGTAAACAACTTAAAGTCACTGCAAAAACATTATTTGGAGATAAACCTGGCTAATGAAGGCCTAAAATGACTAAAAACCTTATCCAAACTATGCAGAACAGGTCCAATTAATACCTACCAAAACTATCCGGAATGGTTTGACTTAGAGCTTAATACAACTTTCCGGACCGGTTAGAATCAAATGGTATTGTGGCTATACGGAAGAGTTCAAAATATATATACATATATATCTGTGAATTCCAAAGCTTTCCGGATATTAATTAAAATATCAAAGGCTCTCGAAAATTTAGGGCCTCACTTTTAACAGATCATGTGAAAACAATAATTCTTGATATGCTAAAATTGACTTGAATTCAATATCTTATCTCCTAATCATCCTCATTCATATCATCCTCATTTAACTATCTATGCTTTACACCTGTAATATTTATGGTAAAGCGATTAGTGCAACTCTTATCGAAAGATCAGTGTAGTTCTATAGATGTGTCTCTCAAACCAACAATAGCTCCATGCATGCTTTGCAATACTACCTTTTTATGAGAAGCTAGGATTAGCACCTAGTGCTAAAAGTTTCCAAATTTGACGCCAAAATTTGGCATTCAAGTACTAAAAGCTTGTTAATTAGTTTCTCATTTTCGAAACCGAAAATCACTCTATCGCTCAAAAGTCGAACGCTTCTGGATGGATATAACAGCTCATTATCACGAAAAATGTCCAAACAGATCAAAGTAACAAGTGACAATCTTTTCCAAACAACAATCGTACAAGTTAATGACTAAAAGCAAGTCAATGTAGTCTTTTTAGACAAAACGATATTGTACAGTTTCCTAATTTTTCTTGAACAAAGTCCTAGAGTTTGTTAATTCTGTGACCGGCCTAGTACTCGTTTCTTATAAAGCAGTTTCTTATAAAAAAACGTGAAGCTGATATGTGCCTGATCCAAAACAATCACGCCTCTCTACTCAATTATACTTCAAAAGCTACGGGAAATACGCAGATAAACCCAATTATAATCTCACTTCTAATTCTGCTATAGATTTCCTTGCTGCTACTAAATCTGATCCTAATTCCAACTCCTTTTTTCTCGCCTTTTCCGATTGTTCGATAAGTTCTTCACGAACTTGTTGACTTTCCTGTCGACATTGAACAACATCTTGCTGAGCGGATTCCAGTTTGGCTTGGAACTGAGCACATGTTGTTCTCAAGCGATCTATTTCTGCATTTGACGCTTCTAAGCTCTGGAGCGAACCCGATAAACTTTTTTCTGAATCTGAAAGTGGAGAGAATATAGTTAGGTAACTATTACCGTATATCTTCGCATATAAGTCGAGGTTTTTTTATCAAAAATGAAATCTTATTTCTTTATTTCGATTTATATTCGAGTCCACCAATATTCAGTTTTCGATATTCGAAACTACCATTTATATTCGGTTTTGTGTATCCGGGAGCTACTAAGCGTGTTCAGATACCAATCATCGGCGATATAATAATGCGAAGAATCAGACCATGAAGATTTTTATGGTTTTGAGTGACATTGGACAGTGTTTTTTTAATAAAAAAAAGTTTGTTTGGTAATTATTCTTTCTTCTACTTTACTTCTTCCTTACATCATATTTCGGCTCGACTTATATTCGAGGCAATGAAAAAACCTTGATTTATGGCTAGAAATTTACCTCGACTTATATTCGACGTCGACCTATATTCGAAGATATACGGTAAGCTGTTAATATAGTCATTTAAAAGAAAACATACTGAGAACTGTAGAACTGGAACGACGACAAGAAGAATCTGCATAATTAAGTTTCGCAATTATTTAAGAAATATATGGATTCTTTTTGTCGTCGTTCTTATTCTGCAATTCATTAAAAAGCTGCGATTCGACCTACAATACTGAGACCCTCCCCCCCAAACCAAAAATGTAAAATATCGTGAAAATTACATTCTACAGCAATTGTGCAAATAATCTCTTTATACGAACATTCTAAATATCGAAAAGAAAGTACGAATTAGAAAACAAATTGTTATTGCGATGTTTCCAACCGATTTGAAATGTTAACGTATGAAACCACACATGGAATATATAAATATGTATTACTTGCAAATTTGTATGCAACACTTTCAATATTCGAGACCTTATACTCGTGTCTACTGGATGTGTCTTTTTTGAAATCTCATGATTACAAATTAAATACAAAATACAAAAATAAGAAAAACGTAAAACGCAAAATACGAAATACGACAAATAAGACATACGAAAAATACGAAATAGGAAAAATACGAAATACACGACATACGAAAAATGCAAAGCACCAAAAACGCAAAATTCGAAAAATGCAAATTCGAAAAATACTAATGATTCTGCTTGGGACCAAGAAGTGCAGCTGCAATACAATACTGCAACACAGGCTGTGGAAACGATTTTGCGTTTACCCAAAGCGTTACACAGAGGCCTTAAAAGGGAATCGCAATAGTTAACTGTGTGACGTTGCGCTGAAAACAATTATGTCAAGCAAAGGCCTCTAAATTTTAATACTCAATGTTAAGTTTTATAAACAGAAATTTCTGACCTGTTTCACGTGACACAGCCATCAGATCTCTAATTTGTCGCTCTAGCTGCATTGTGTACCTGTGGGCCTTGCTCATGTCGTTGTTGTTGCTGTCATTTATGCTGTTGTCGTTTGAGGTGTTTTTCAATTTCTTAATTTGACCTGAAGAGAAAGTGAGGACGTGCAAACCAATAAATAAATCGTTCAAAAACAAACAGATAGTACATCATGGTCGGATATAACTATTTTTGCTATGGATGTTTTGAAAACTAGAAGAAAATACCGCAAAAAAATAAACAAAACGGAAAACGTTGGACATTTCAGATAGCTGTGAAAATTGGTCTCTTGGGCGCACTACGTCGAAGGTCCAGCCACATGGACAGCTGCATCGTGCCTTACTCATAAAAAACAGCTGTATGACTGTTCGAAGGCCTTACAACCAAAGTCAGGACAATTCAACTCCACTACATCAAATATCGCTCCAAAATTTAAACTTACTCACCAAACTGTATTTGAGCAAAAAAACAGTGACAACAGACATAAATAAAGTGGTGCTGTTGAGGATATTTGAAAGGAAACTAGTGATACCTCTAAGGTCAAGATTTTCCAATGCAAACCGAGTTACTTCTGGATGGTGTTCGATTTTTTCCTGCAGTAATTTGACTTCTTCTCTTAACAGTTGCTAAAAAGAAATGTTAATATTTTAAAAATCTAAACAAAGAATAAAATTTCTGTCAATACATTAAGAACTTAGCACTTAACTTTAAATATAAAATAAATATTTAACAAAGATATCTAACAGCAAGAGGAAAGAGAAAAGTGCATATCTTGAAAGATGAACAAACCATTTCACGATCTTTTGTATCTTCTTCGTCAGCTTCCCCTGTTTTCTCTTTCTTTCTTAATCTCTCAAGTCTGGCAATATGACTTTCTCGTAGTTTGACAATCATTTTTGTAGACTGTACAAAGAAAACAATAAATCAAAGAAACAGTTCTTGCATATAGACTTCAAAAATTAAAAAGTAAAAAGTAAAGGTAGTCCCATATACTTTCGTACGTAGGGGAGTGCCTGTTAGAGAGGACATTTATGCTGAGCCATCGGCATGTGAGGTAGGGTGGCCAGTTCCTTTCCTCGCCGCCTTTATCTCCCCAGTGTTGCCGCCAGGTACCCATTTGCTGTTGGGTGGGCAGTGAGCGAGCGTTCAGTCAGGGCATCGAGTCGGACTCGAACTGTAGACCTTCTGACAGGAGGCACGCGCTCTAACCACTATGCTACCTCACCCATACAAAAATTAAAAACATCCAAAAATGCAATACTTTTATATACACTATGAACACGTTTATTTCAAGTGAATTAAATCTAAGACAGAATCAGCTATATGAGAAATGCTATCAACTGAGAATTTGGCAATTTAACAGATACACCAATAATAGCTGATTACCATCAACCTCACGCTTTAAAATATATATTCAAAAATCAGTGCATTATCTCTTAAGTATTGTCCACTCATACCTGTAGGAATTTTTCTTTTCTTCCACATAATTCTTCGAGCTTCTGTACCTTGTCTTGCAAAACCTGCAACATCGTAATGAGAGCTTATAAGAAACAACTCAAAATCTACTTAAGAGGTGGAGAACTGCATCTCAATGATCACAAATCTTGTTAGAGGAAGCAAGTTTTACAATGGTATATATGGAGGAGCACAGCACCAACGTTTTTCAACCATCAATGATTTAAGTGAGCCTAAGGATACCTAAGTAAACGACATCTACTTTAATGATACGCAATGCCAAATGCTTCTTACAATTCAGTTTGTATACCTGTTTATCGCTTTCAGCTTTCTCCCTCTCAGTTATGGCATGTAACATCATCTCTTTCCATTGCTGTGCATTTCCATCCAGACTTTTTTTCCTATCTTTTGCTAAGACTTTTCTTTCCATCAAATCCTCATTTTCATCAGAATCTTTAAAGGAAGAAGCACCGAAAAAATACATTTCAACGTTCAAACAAGTTGCATTGATAAGTTGAAAGTAGTTAATAAAAACAAAAGAACAAGCTTATTTGAAAAATACATTTCTTTCACTAAATGGAAAATTTCATGTAGCAACTTGAAAATTTGGGTAGAATTTCAGAAAATTTGACGAAGCATAAGCAATATTTCAGGCAAAAATTGTCACAGAAAACTAGAAAAAGTTGTAGCTCCTCAAAAGGAAAACTTCTGCATTGCTTTTTTAAGCAAGTGAGACCAAATTTGCTAATTTACTGTGAAGAAAAGTGTTATATACAGAAAATGTCAACCATCTGTCATAATCTAACTGACTGTATGATGAAATAATAACGAGATGACTTCTACTTTTACCTGTTGCGCTCTCCCCTCGAGGTACACCGGCTGAGAAGAGAAATAATATTACCCAATAAGTAAAACGACAAGAAAATAAGCATTACGAGCATTGGAACTTTGATAAAGTTCATTATTAGCTAGCATAAAAACTCAGGATGTTCTACAATGACAAAAAACATCAATAATACCATCAAAATCAAAGAATATAATATTATAGTTCCGTCAACTTAAGGCACAACTTTGCTAAGTAGAAGGACGCATTTCAAATCAGCGGCGCATACTTGCAATAAAAAAAGTGAAAGGGAAATAGAGGCAAGCAGCCGGACAAACAGTGAGGCAAGCAGTGAAGCAAGCAGTCAGGCAAGCAGTGATGCAAGCAGGGAAGAAGAAAAAAGGGAAGCAGAGAAGGAAACAGGGAGGAAAGAAGCAGGGAAGGAAGGAGAAAGAAAAAGAGAACCTACTGATACTCAACTCAAAAAACGCAGGTGATAAGAAAATAGCGTCTATTGCTAGATACAATCATAAAATATATGTACTGAAAAAATTGTTCTGATAAAAAGCAAAAATACATACAAACATAAATTTTAAAAAATCTGAAAGCAGTTTTGCTGCAAAAATGGAAGAAATACCTTTAAGTTGAGCAACAAGTTCCTTAAGTTTCTTTATTTCCAGCTGCAATTCGGTCACATTACCAGATACATCCTCATTGATTATTGCCTGTAATGAAAATTTGTAAATTTAATGAAAAAATCGCATTGCTCAGTTGTCTGCAATCGGCAGAGCAGATGAGAAAAGCCTAGAAAATATGCATGTCTCATAAAAAACAAGATGTCTGAAGTATAAATCTCCTAGCAATGTTATGACAAATGCCCCACTTCACAACATTGTATGTGAAGCAGACAATGAATAACAGTTAAAAAGAGCAGTCCCATGTGATATGGAGGATAATTTAGTAGGTATGAGTAACAAACTTTACGTAAAACTTCAATCTAATTTTATATGCTTCGCAGCAACGTCACGGTTGTTAATACCACTTCATAGATCATATTTGTTACTTGTCCGCTTATGGCTTGCACTCAGAGCCACCGGGAGGGGGCAGGGGGCACATTGCCCCAGGGCTTCAAGCTCAAAGGGGCCTCATATCACCCAATACTTCAGGGTCTGGGGGCTTCATAAAGTAAACCAGCAGTACTTTTCCAAAGTTAATTTCTAGTCTTTGAAAATTTTCTGCTCGCTTCACTCGAAGGGGGCCTCAGGTTTCTCTTTTGCCTCGGGGCCTCAGAATTCTCTCGATAGCTCTGCTTGCATTTTACATTTCAAAGCTACAGACTGGAACATGTAATGGAATATTCTTATAAATTATCATAAATTATCATAAATTATTACAAGCAGGTAGGCTGCACCTTTGGAACAAGCAACAGCTATGAATGAAAATCAGCATAAGCTTGAACAAATAGCAAAGGCTTGAAAAATAACAAATTTTGACAAACAGACCTTGTTTTTGATCATTTTTGCCCTCCTCGCAAAATTTAGCGTTGAAAGAGTTTCGCCAAAACATCTGGAAAAGAACAGTCAAGGCAAAGTTACGGTCAAATTAAATGATAATTGCAGGGTACAGTGGAAGCTACAGAAAAAAGGCAAACATCAAACACAGAATTGTGGGCAATGGGGTTTGGATACTTCAACGGAGAGAAAAAAATCGTTGATGGATGGATGGATAAAAAATTTTACTTACTTTGCTGATGGGTGGATATTAGCAATAATGTAAGTTTTGGCATTTCCACCAAGCGAATCCTGAGGAAAAATGTGAAAGAAATATTCAAAGAGAGGCGAAGACGACAGCAAATGCTTGTGCAGGTTGTGCTTCCTGTTTCAAACAAATCTGGAGTGAAATTTTAGACCATTCCAATACTAACGCGTATACAGGATCTTGTATGTAAGTCATTATTGGAATGGCCTAAGATTTTACACCAGAACACAGTGCTATATTGAAAGCAATTGCTTCATTTTATCAATTTCTATTATCATTATCAGATGTGCAATTAGTGGACTACTGGGCAGACTGAATTTGGGAAAACAGTAGTGGTGAACATTGATCCATTCACAACGTGGTTAGAAACCAGAATAGTAAGAAAAAATTGCTTCTCAATCGGGGGGGGGGCAGAAATTTTCCTATGGGGGAGCCAAAATACAGTTAAAATGGTACTATAAATGGCAAAAATTTTCTAGAAAAGAATCGTTTTTCACCTTTCGACGGGGGGGCCATTATGTACTGACGACGGTATATAGCCCCCTAGCCTTCCCCTGGCGCCATCCTTGTTCTCAATATGACTAATAAAAACCCCTAAAAACTACTCACCCTAAGAATGAAAGTTAGCTTGGAGTCCCTGTAGTGCACGTGTCTCGTCTTTCCATGAGCTATATCAACAAGAGCCATGATAACATTTCCAAGTGCACTCAGAGATCTGTTAATACTACCAGCTTCTTTTAATCTCACTCCTTCAGTGCGAGTATCTTTCTGCCTTTCGGATCCCGCTAAATCTACCAAATGTAATCTCGATACTTTTATGTTTGATATTCCGCCTTTCTTTTCCATCGATTGAATTGAAACTGTGAATACGGCATGGCTACGACTGCTTTCACGGTTCATCGATGTTGAAGCAACTCTACGGTTCATCCAGCCTGATGTTAAAACCTTTTAAAGAAGGCAACGAAATCAATATGTTTCATCACTGCGAAAATGATGACTACAACCAAAGAAATATGGAAAGCTGTAAAGGAACCGTTGAAAGAGGTCAACGATATAAGGAATCTAACGGGGAATAGAGCATCTCTTTGCGTCTTTACAGGACCGTAGATATCTGAACTGGATTGGTGGGAGGGGGGGCATGGATTGAGCAACAATAACACTGATAGCATACAGCAATTCTGAGCAATTCTGAGCAATTCTGTATACAACACTAAGGAAGTACTGGGGGTAATGCCCCTACCTCTACAGTTCACGGGCCTGCTTTTGGGATTTTCAGGATGGCTAGTTGTGCAAGTTTTAAAAAAAAATCTACTCGCAAGGAATACCTTATAAGCATCTTTTGCGGAGGAGATATCGATTTCTTGTAACCCTTCAACAAAAACTCCCTTTTTAATATCTTCTCTTAAATGAAGGCCAACGGATGCGGGATCCAACAGATCAAATATTTGTTCATTGTAAATTTCCAAGAAGGAGCATTTGCAGATGAATTCTTTTCGGTCACCATGCTGAAAACAAAGAAGTCAAATAAAGAATATTTACTTCTTTCGTTGGTAAGATCAAAAATAAACAAGCTCATTATATATATATATATATATATATATATATATATATATATATATATATATATATATATATATATAATTCAAATTATTTGTGCATAAAATGTTGTATGCCATATCCTCAACAGCTTTTTACATTTCCTTTTGATGTCCATGCACAGAAGGTTCTAACACTGATATAATTACAAAGACAAGCGCTGCAGTGTTCAAAATTGACTATCGAGTAAAATTTTACGCGAATGCAAATCTAAATATTCCCCATCTTTAATACCAAGAGAATATAAATAATATAACAATTATTTTTCAGCAGATTCAAAACAACGAGGTCGGTATGACACGTCACTCCATGAAATCTTAGAAACGGCTGGTCACGAAGAATCTGGAATCCCTGCATCCCAACCACTATATACCTTTTGAAAGACCCTCTATTAAAATAACACTAAAAAGGGAAACCCTGCTAGGATTTTCTGCAATTTTAATAAATTCTCGCCGTGCTGCAGAACTAAACAGCATACCTTTTCTTGTTCTCTGTTTATCAAACTGAACATGTATTCGAATCCTCTTGGTATTACTCCACGAAGCTCATGTGAAAAACTGTCACGTTCGTCGGGTGGTCCTAGAATTATACCACAATTGTGAAAAAATGCATTGATACTTAGCTAAGCTGTACCAAAGGACCTTATTAAATAGGTGAAGATATTCATGGTGTTCGACATAAACACTCTATCAACAGCCAGATTAACTCGATTTTACCTCTGTTTCCCCCAATTCCTTGGGGCTTAGAGGGTGCTTCTGAGAGGACTCTAGTTTTGGTGCGAGCATTTAGGACCGGATCCCCTTCCTGACGTCACCAATGGCATGCGGTGGGCATCGAAGCTAGGACCATGTTGGTCTTAGTCCAGTGCATTACCGCTAGGCCACGGATCAACAGCCAGATTAACAATGAATAAAATTGGACAGAATACACATTTTTATTTGTTTAAAGAAACCATTTTATAAGAAGTCTAGTACTAGACAGCCTAAAATTTTAAGAAATTTGTAGAAATAAAAAAGGGAAGAGCTAAGAAACTTTAGACAAGAAGCACATTAAAATCGTTACTTGGTTCAACATAAAGCTGTACCAAAACAATGTGAATATCATATTGCTTTAGAATTTAACCCGTACTGACGCATTTTGTATGCTGTAGGGCAAATAGTTTGCCATATTCACGTTCTGCGTACGCTTTCACAGCAATTTAGTTCGCTAAATTAAACAAAATTTTTAGAACTAAACTGTGACCAAAAATTAAGAAACTTTTAGAACTAGGCCTTGAGTTAGGTTTCCTATAAAAGAAAAAACCATGCATAACGCGTAGGATTTGAAGGTAAAAAGGAGACTGTGCGTCTAGCATGGGAGCAACATTCGTATAAAAATTATTAATAAAGCAATTACGGGTAAAGGTAATACAAAAGAAAAGCTTAGGTGGCATCCATGTGAAGTGAATACGGAACTAATCTTTGGCAGTTCCTCCCATTAAAATGTCTAACCACACAAACGCCGAACAGCTCAAAAGCCCTTTAGGAAAATAAGATTAGATTTCTATCTCCAATACAACCTATCATTGTTTTGGTCAAAGTAATTGTCAACATAAAATCTAGCTAGCATTAAAACACACATTGGATATAGCAAAACTACTAAATCAGACAAAAAGTTTTAGATTTTGGGTATTCTAAGTTATTATGACGACTTAGGTGCAAATCACATGATGCGATACTAGTAACCTTAGGTTACAGGCGAATGCATGCAACACCGCGACGGCACAAAGACGAAAGCTAAAAGGCTATCAACAGGTCATGACAGCATTGCACATGATAATCGAAGTTCTTAACGACAAAATTGAACCAAAATTTCCAAACAATAGGGATTTATGTCCTAATGTTCAAGATAGAGGAGTAATGCTCATGTTTAAGATAGTGGTGTATAAAAAGCTGCGAAATGTGTGGCCAGTGTATGATCTATTAACCTGTCAAAGAATTGAAATAGATATCAATTAAAAAGACTTAAGTGCAGCACTAAACAGTCCAAAAAAGGAATGAGGCGTACCAAGCATTGTGAATGTCTTTCCCGAGCCTGTCTGACCACTACGAAAAATATAGAATACGGTGAATGAAACAAATAAAACAACAGAAGTCATCTATATAAAGCATAATATAGAAAGTATGAAAATGAGCAGTACAAAGATGATACGAATATTGTAAACAAGACAAAAATAAGCGTAAGAATACCTGAACAGAAAATTACTCAGATTATGGAAACTATAGCTTTATCAAGAATAAAATTGCTAAGATGGCAACAAGGGTCGCCAAGGGAATTCAGAGGCTCCGGGGAAAAAAGAGGAAACTGAGGCCCCTTGCGAGCGAAGCGAGCAGAAAATGTTCAGTGTTTTGAAATTAACTTTGAAAATTACCACTGATTTACTCTATGAGGTCCTCTAGACCCTCAAGCAGTTAGTGTTATGAGGCCCTTTGGACCTTGAGGCCCTGGGGCAATTTGCCCCCTGCCCCCCTCTCGGCGGCCCTGACAGCAAAAAAGAATAACATATTGGTCAGTAACTAAAACATGTTACTAATAAACATGTTGCTAATACTTACTGCCGAGGTAGTGAGAAGTTAATTGCAAAATAAGTGAACCACTAATCCATAAGGATATAAAATAGGTTATAAAAAAGAACTTAGTGACTAATCCGAGAATGCTGTTACTTTGGCTGCAGACATAATCAGCCATAAGTGTAAAACGACAAAGCTAGTTAACATTAAGAGGGTAACTATTTACTAGTTTTTCTGATTTCATCCATGGCTAATGTTCTCCGTAGCCAAGGTAGCACAATATTATCCAATTTCATTCTTAAAATCTCATATTCATGGATTACTCGTTACCTGGGTAGTCAATAAGATTAATAACAAAGGAATATTATTTAGAGAAAATAGCGATAATAATGACTGTTCTTTGATGAAGATCCTTGTGGCTATGAAAGACAATTCATAATGCATGGGGGTCAGACTTCAACATCATAATAAATGATAATGAAAGCGGCAACAGTTTTATTATGAATGATAGGGGAGGAGAATGGGAGAGGTGATACTAATGATGTGATGATGAGGGCTAGACCATGGTTGAAGAGCTTGTAGTGTTGAGCTAGCGTTGAGAACAGACTGTCCTTAAGGTAACAGTGACTTAACAAGTTTGGGGCAATGTTGATAGCCTGTGGCAAACTGTCCAAACAGGCCCTTTCAGCGAAAAGCTGGTATTTTCAAACAAAACTTTTAAATCGCTTCGATCATTTCAAAAGAAAAACCTAAAGCAAAATGACCAAAATATGAAACTCCATTGCTAACAAAACAAAACTAGGATGCGAGATCACAAGGTTACTAAAGAAGCAAGGGATTGCTTAAATATCTATTGAATACGCTTCTTTTCCAAAAAGTAAACACAGAAAAAGACCACAAAAGGTGACCTGTGAGGAAGCAAGAGATCCTTGCAGTTTATCTAAAGACTTGAGTGTAAAACACAAAATAAAGAGATAAGAATGCAATCATGATATTGAAAAAAATCATTATATGGTTTATTTTCAACTCAGAAGCAAATCATTGCTTGTGATGTCGACAATGAAAAACCAAGCAGAAAAGTTAACATAAATTGTCATTTGTCTGATGAATGCTAGTGTTCTGTCTTCTAAAGCAAATTCTATGATTTCTGAGACAATTAATCATTGTTCGGGGTACAAAACAGCATGTTTGCTGATCAAGAAATAATATTTTCTTTGCCATCCACGATGGCTACAAAGAAATCAACGCTTCCCAGGTCACCTGTTCAAATTACCTGATCACGTGTTTAATTTCTTTGGAGTACAGAGATGCAGAGAGATTTTGTGTAATGTACAATGTACTCCCCCTGACATCGGAGCAAGTAGAGAACTACAGGTATAGAACACACAACTCAAAACACAACGGGATATTTTCACTGCAATACAATATAAAATTGTTTCCATTGCCTTACTGAAAATGGAGCCATTCAATCAGAAGCATTCATAAATGTTGAATAGGAAAACAAACAATAACAAGAACAATATATCAAAATAATGAACATACTAGGCAAATATCGTCCCATTGTATCCATACACACATCCTTCTATGATTCTTTTACCAACAGTAGAAAATACTTCTTCCTGAGTGAAAAAAGCAATTCATCCTATATAATACTATAGATATTTACAAATGCTATGAGGAAGCTCTCAACTGCTGCCTCACAGAGCAGAATGATGCTTCGAAGCGGAGACTGCTGCGTCAAAGAGAAGACATTTGCCCTAAAAGCATATAATCACATTTTTACGAAAAGCGATATTTTTTGATACACATATTTGTATTTTCCAAAGTTTTGTAATAAGCTATGTGGTCCAAATATAAATTTGACCTGTGAGAATTTGTAAGAGACCTTATTGGAGAAGGCAAATTGTTCTACGAATGTATGAAAGTCGCCAAAGTCAGCAGTTGCCGGAAGAACTATCTTAAGCAAAACTTTTGACAACAAAAAACTGGAATTCTTTCACAACCACCCATGATATAGTCATATTCATTCACTTAAACCTGAAAACTGCAAAATCATTTTACATAAAAGTAGAGAAACAGAAGTGCAGAAGATAGACTTGTTCGTAGACTGTTCAAAGAGCTGAAAACGAGAACAATTTTGCACAGACTTCTTAAAACCGATAAAATACTTTTTAATAGCAGAGTCTGTGCAAATGATGGATTCCCTAAATGACAGATGACAGCCTCTGACAATTATCAACCCAGATCTACCAGATTTTAATAATTCTGTCATAACGACAATGCGAGGAATGAAGTATTCGCATGGCTTGGGAGTTCAAAATGTAGCAACTAATGGATGAACTCAATTGCGGTCAAATCCCCTAGACAATCCAATAAAGCGAAAGAAATAAATGGATGTGTCTGAAAAGACCAACATAGAAAGGGTGTTTATCACTTGAAGGATCAATAACATAACACCAAACAAGCCAAGGCAATAAGAAACCGGCTCTTGGGGAGTAGCCCAGTTTTTGGTACACGAAGCAGCTAAACTTTTAGCCACAGCTCTCTTCTACGTTCGAGCAGTTACAAAAATTATCGGAAAATGCTCGGAATTTGAGAGTAGAAATCAACAGAGAGAAGGCTAACTGGTAAAGATTTATTCAGCCGCTTTCGCAAACAGTTAAAAAGGTAATAAAAGTGACATGTTCGCTGAATAAGAGCTGTTCAGTGAAAAATGCTTTTCAGGAACCCTGGTTAAATTTTGTGAATGTAACAAGCAACAACTACTATATTCCAGATAATTTATAAATTCGGAGTATAATCGTCATCATCATCACCATAACCATCACCTTCATCATCATCATCATCATCATCATCATCATCATCATCATCATCATCATCATCATCATCATCATCATCATCATCATCATCATCATCATCATCATCATCATCAT
>WIPJ01000812.1:156211-183884 GCA_018155075.1 Cassiopea andromeda | reverse complement strand
ATCATCATCATCATCATCATCATCATCATCATCATCATCATCATCATCATCACGCCTTATCTCACTCTATACAAATATCTTTCATAAAAGGTGGAATCAGATCAAAATTTGTTTTAAACATTCCCATCATGAGCAACTGTAGGTCTCTTACATGGATAGACACCGAATTAGATTTCCCAATATGGGAGAGGGAAAAATAGAGGAAACGAAAAAGAGGAAATAGAGAGATGAGGAGAGAAAATAGGGAGGGAGAGAGTGATGAAGGGAAGGAGAGAAAGAAAGTTGGACGGGAAGAGGGAGGGAGAGGGTGAATGAGAGGGTGAGGAAGAGGGGGAGGGAGGGAGAACTAACGATAATTACTGCGATTATCCAGCTGGAAATGGGAGTGTGTTGAGAAACGACTCTTATGAAGATTGTTTAATGTAAATTCAAGCAACCTTGGCTTCGCCCAAGACATTGCATATTGCAAATATATTTAAAGAGCCAAAAAAACAACGAATAAGCTTATCAATAAAAATTGAGAATGAGAAGTGAATGAACAGCAAAGAGAATCCGATACCGTGTGAAATCGGCAATTACAAAAGAAGACATAAAACCTCCCGAGGTGATTTGAGTCGGAGAAATTCCAAAGAAGATCACAACGAATCATTGAATAAAAAGATTCGGAGACAGCAAAGCAGCTAAGGTCAAACTTGAAACGAGGAGGGCCAATTGTTAGTCTTTCCATGGTGAAATGAACTTAGGAAATTAACCCACACAACCCTATAAAACATTAACTGTATTAAAGAACTGTGCAAAACATCAATTTAGCTGCACGTACTTACTGAGTGACACGAAATCAGCTTTGGTTGATAGAATGCGAGGGAGTATGTACAACAGTATTTAGCAATTGTCTAATGTCAAACAGTCTAATCTGAAATTCTATGCCAGTGTGTGGTAGTAATAATTGGGTATTACGCTAACCATTGGGGAATTATGTACACAATATGTATCTCTATTCTGCTACTTCCTTTTCATACAATAAACACAGAATCGACTGAATGGACCATTCACTCACTGAACAAATCCAACATTCGCCGTGGCAAAACGATAGTCTTAGAATGTCTTCTAAGGCTATGATTCTGTTCAAGGCAGCGGGTTTCCACCAGAGTTCCTCCAATGCAATCTAAGGATTCCGCCATAAGTACGCAAATTTTATGGTCGACTGTAATTTCTAATTCTCCTCAACACCATTGCGAAGCTGGGAATCTTCGAGCCATTGATGCATATCCTTGGGGTTCCACTCCAGCAGAAAGTTGAAAACAACTAATCAAGGCATTTGCGATTCTTGTCGTTGCAAAGTGATTTGATTTGAACACAGCCTATTTCTCTGTCCACTACGTCTCCAGTTTACAAAAAATACTAGCTCAATTCAGTTTAGTCAAAACAGCGTCATCTTCCTTTCCAAAATACAAAGGACATTAAAATAAAAAAATTAATTATTTCATACCTGCGTAGTGTTTATATCAGCCACGTGATCATAGCTGAATTGCTTTGGTTCTGGCTTTGAGTAGAGGACCAACGACTTGGAGGACGTTGCTTCTAGGCAGACACTGTGATCAACATCTTGCTCCAATGTTTTTGCTGGTGGACGTATCCTCACGTACACTTTAATGCTATCTCCGTCCATACTGCAAGACACAAGAGCACAAGCTATTCAATGTTTTTGAAAGGTAATTTAGTAGTTTACTAACTAAAATAAGCTTATGGATGCAGAACAATCAACAGTAATACAATGTCATATTTGCTAGTAACGTTGTTTCTATCATAATCATCTAATGCTGCCATGCGCACGTAGCTATGAACAATATTTGAGGGTCATGACATGTCTTACAAGTTCACTTTGCTTTAATCTATTTGTCTTCAAACATTCTTTTGTTCATTGGTGATCAAGTTCTTTGCGAACGTAACATAAGCACATACAATCATATTTGCATACATGCATTGGCTTTTCATACTCTTCATAATGCCAAAGAAAGCCAGTCTGAGTATGAATTGATAGATAGCAAATTCCTCTGACAAGAGTTTTTACCTCCCCTGTTAGGAGTTTGACTTGACATGCACCTATTCTGAACAATATTTTTGCCCCCAAAAGCTGAAGGTAAAATCAGGAGTTGCCCATCCAAGACAATTCTTCTACCTGCATGGTCAAAATGTCAGCTACACAGGAGTAATTACAATGCAACACTGGGAATCCATCATAGAAGATGGCAGACAAAGGAAGAAAATTTCAGATACTTTTTGATTCTGTGGCAAACCAAAGTCATCATTCCTCAGCCTAGGCATATCTTAACTTTCTTTTCAGCCTTGGTTTGGGGTTACACATTTTAATGTCATGACAAGTCCACATAGGGCAAATATGGTATGGAAGGCAACCAGGAATGCAAGAACATTTTGTGGGAAACAAAAAAGCTTGTTATGTTTTACAATTGGTGTTTCAGTTTCATTTTGATTTATTACCAATCAATCTCAAATACAACTGAACAAACTAAATAACATTACAGCTAACTACACAAAATATACATATCATACAATACAAAAAAACTAAACTTAAAAAAGACAAGAAAAAAAGACCTCTACAAGATTGTATGTAAGACTGACTCATTAAGGAGGAGCTCTCTAAATAGATTAACTAATCCAGAGAGAGCCCCCATCCCCCCATAAAAAAACAAATCCAACAATGTATTTTGTAAAACAAACATGATACCATGGACAGACAAAGTTACAAATGAAGAAGTTTTGAGAAGAGTGGGACTGAAAAGGAAATTGATGAGAAGTATTGAGAAGAGACAGCTGCAATTTCTTGGACACATACTAAGAGCACAAGGATTGGAAAGTGACTGTTTACTGGCAAGGATAAATGGAAAGAGGTCTAAAGGAAGACAATGGCAAAAATACATGGATTGTTTAATAGAAAATGTTAGTGGACAGTACAAAGTAGCAGAGTTGGTACATTTATCAAAGGACAGACTGAAGTGGGGATTCATGATTACTAATGTCCCATGGCAGGCACCATGGAAAGCTACCATTATGGTGAATACTATAATGCACCAAACTTTTCATGAGTGGCACACTTAAGTGATAAAAGATACAAACTTTTGAATAGATATGACCATCAATAAAGGGACACAGATATGGAAGATATCACAAGGGAGACTTCCTCGGAGATGTCTTAATCCTACTGAATGAAATTCATATTTAATGGTAGAACTACTCCAAAAAGAACTGCAAAATAATATATCATTGAATTTCAACAAAAAAATTAATTAATTTTTTTGCAAAAGTGCAGTAGTCTTATCAACTAAAAGAAAGCAGCTGACATTCAATTAAACTATTAATGTTAAATCAAAGCGATCACTTGATATTGAAAACATGAGTTGAACAAAGGATCATATTTTAATAGAACCTGCAACACCAAACACATCTAAAGTTTACGAGTATATCTGAAATATGTTATACTTTGTAAAGAAAAATTTCAGTATCCAAAATCTGACACCTTTTTATAGCTTGCATTATATATATATATATATATATATATATATATATATATATATATATATATATATATATATATATATATATATATATATATATATATATATATATATATATATCTAAAAGCATGTTCAAATCATAAAATGCTCATTTAGTCAGATCTCCAGTCAAAGAAACCAACATGTCTGTCAAAACTCTCTGTACAAAGAATATAGGTCACAAAATGTCATCATTTCAGACATTATTGTTCAAAACTGAACATGTCAACTATCAAGCTAATCCCATAACATTTTCTTCAACCAAACACACAACAATCCAAGCAATTTCAAATAATTTCCATTCTTTAAACATTTCTGATAATCCAAATTCAACTTCCTAAACCAGCTGCAACCAACAACAACAATATATTTTTGACCTCGTAAGTCAACTAAACTCTCTTACTAATAGGCATATAGAAATCTCAAAACTATCACCAGTCTGAAGAACTCAAGAGAAGCAATTGATCCAATATTATTTAAAGGGAAATTTATACGTGTCATTAGGTTTTAATATGCAACAGGGACAAAGAGAATGGGATGTGCAACACTTTCCAATTTACTGAAAAAGAGCCAAAACTAAGTATCCTGGTTTGAACAGAATTTAACATGAAAACAATTATCTACACCAACTGATACTTTTATGCGAGAGGCTATGTCATCAGAAATATCAATTTACAGTAGTGTCGTTGACTCCGAATTCTTGGCATTTTTCATATATTGCGTTTGCATTTTATTGCGTGTTCTAGAAGCTTTATTCTACTTGAGTACTGAGCAAAATATTCATTGCTAGGGCCCCTATAGTGAGAAGAACCAGTAATTTGAGCATTTTATAGTTATTTGGTGATATTCAAAATTAGGTTAATTCTCCTCCTGAGATCGTTGACAAATTGCGAACTGAAATAGCGTGAGAATTCCATGATGAACTGTAAACCATTTTTGCTTCATGATCTACGAACCGTTGGCACGATTTACGAACCGTTGGTTCTCAGTGTCTGCGAATAATAGTTATCAAAATCATGGCTCACATACCTAACGCTTTTCTCGTTGACGTGTAAGGTCAACAAAACAGTTAAAACCCTTCAGCATTGACGGTGTAACAGGAACGTGTGTCCCACGGACTTTCGCACAAAATTCAACGAAAATAAACGGTCTCGAAGCTGTGACTGGAAGCGGTATGTTTATAATGCACTGGGGAACGGCATTGTTGAGTAATAAAAATAATAATAATCTCTGTAAGCGCTTACCTCTCATATCCGCCATTGTTCATAGTATCTGAAATAAAGCAATGAATTCAATAAAACAGCTTTGTTTTTCGCGTAAAGAGGAAAGTGATTGTAATGAGAGAAAAGCTGTTAAGATATTAACTATGCTTTTTGCAGGATTGAAAAAGGTTTGTCACTTATAAATCGATTTCTCTAAGTGATCTCTTCTGACTGGGTGAACTGAGAATTGAGAATTAAGAACAGCCATGATGGCGGCTTTTGAGCACATACTTCAAACACGAATCCAATACGAAAACGCTATGAAGAAAATACGATCAGTGAAGCAGTGCTAAAGTGGGTAATGAGCTGTAAATGAATTGGGATAAATACCAGAACAAATTGCAATCATCTAATCAGATACCTGGAAGCGACGCGACCATTCTGAGGTCAGAAGGCCTAACAACAACTCCTTACAGTGAGCTTCTATCTCCCACAACATCTGACGACAAGCAAAAACCCCGGTGTAACTTGACTCCCTCGTGCTTTATGTTCACTTTTCAATGTACAGTTAAGTCGCATAAAAAGATTCACAGCGTTTGTTTGCAATACGCAAATATACTAATCTACCAAACTAAACACGTCGTTTGCTGACAAATTTGACAAGCCGCGCCATTCCCAAACGCATGCGCATTTATTAGCATGGGAACTCTGGCAGTGGTCAAAAGGAAGGGTCTTTCAAGGTAGCTTAGCTTAGCTCAGCTTAGCGTAGCACAGAAATTTTGGCTCAAAAGCGGCATTAATCAAGTTGCTTCTTTCACTTGCTTTCAGCTCTGTACTAAAAAGCCAATGGCCAAAATCCAACTCACATTTCAAACATCATAGTGAAAAAGCTCGGAATGTGCATAAAATTTTGAGTCAAAAGTTTATGTAAGCAATTCAACTTCTGTATCTATAGGCCATAGCTTGGAAGTAGGTATTACAAGTATAAAGAAATACATTTGTGTTTTCGTTTTTCTGTTTTAGTTATTGCTCAAATTTTAACAATGTCAGGGCCTATCTTGTAAACAAGCCATTTAATTACACTTTTTTCGCCCAGTACCTCACCTTTCTTAATTTTTTCACGATTCCAGTATCATGAAACAACGTACGCAATAATGGAAAATGGAAAAGCTCCATGCATACTTAAAATGTTGTTAAATCTTACTAAATAATATCAGTTATGACGTATAAGATAATAAACAAGTTAAATCCTGAAAGCCTTTGGGATAAATTTGAGTTAAGATCAGTTCACTCAAAATATGAAACAAGGAATTGCCATGATCTTCAAATCCCAAGACTAAGTACGGAACGTGCAAAAACAAAATACTCGGCTTTAAAATTATGGAATGATATGCTTGTTGATAAACGAGAGGCCTCAACTCTCAAATGCATCAAAAAGAAATAAAAACACATCTATTGGCTGATCAAAAATAATAACTGAAAACACAACTCCCTGGAAGAGCAGCAATATTAGTATTACTCGCTATTATGCCTGTTGATTTTTTTCCTTAATATATTGTTTTAAGTGTATATATGCATATGTAATATTTTAGTTGCTGAAGGGCTATTTTTTCGTGTATAAATAATCGATTACATTATATTACAGTTAAACTGCTAGATTGTAGCCAACATCACATACATGGCGCTTATGCACAGATAATTCGAATGTTTAATCCATAAACACAAAAAAACTTTCTTAAGTCTCAAAAATCCAGTACTGAACTTTCATAACTTTTTGAGCAGCTGAGTACTACTTTCTTATACACCACATTCTTATAAAAAAAAACGTATATTTTGTTACATAATTTCATCTTCATGTCAAAAATTAATGGCGGCTATTAGTTTTTTTTGCTTTCAGTGGAAGCCAGATTCAAGTGCCCGTTTGAATGAAAAGGCTACTGAACCACAGACTGAATCCGAATATAGACAAGATCGTGATAGAGTCTGGCTCCATATGATCGAACATCTCTTTGCACATTCAATAGCCATCGTTAATGTGGGGATTGAGCTTGGCCATAGTCTGGAAATTTGCAGATTGTTCGTCCGAATAGAATGATAGCCATTTGTCGCAAGGAAGAGGCACACATTAAGGGGCGTGGGGGTCCCCAAAGGATTGTCAATCAATTCTTTCTTAGACAAAAGTCGATCCATGGCAGTAGCGTGGTGGCATAAATATTGGAGGCCAGGAGAAGCTTCCACCCCCCTGTTGTGAATATCCACTGGTGGGGTAATTAAAAGGCTGGTAGAGACTTTCCCAACCACTTTATTTGCTAAAAAATGCCCTGTCGTATACCTATGCAAGGGTAAAAGTGAAAGTCAAAAGAATCGATGTCGAACAGAGCAGAAATTCAGGCCTCTGCCGTCACACACTCTCTCAATCAAAGCTTACATTTGCTCCCCTTGTATAGGAGCCTCGAAAGGCATTGCGAAGCTCAGCAATGACAAATTAGCGAAAGAGCAACAATTCATCTTCATAAACAATGTAGCACATGAAATAGGTGATCGACAGCCCATCAATGGCTAAAACGTTATGTTAGCACACATGAATACCTGCTTTGTGAACGCAGAACGCTAAACAAACCACCCGCATCTATTTGCTATATGCTTAAAAAGGTCCTGAATAGTTATAACGTACTTGCAAAGTCTTCACTAAATAGGAAAATCCTGTAGAAGAGACCTCCAAGCTGTTCACCGGCAGCAGTCAGGATCAATGTGTTACCAATGGCTACAGCAATGTTTCCAAAGTGTTATGTATTTGCCTGCAACGCCACCTAAAACCATTCAGGGCAGGACAAAGACTTGATAACAAACATTTCCTCTAATCATTGTGGCATCTGAATTGTGATCAGTTCACATGCAAAAGGATGTACAACAGTCTCACATTGACTGTTGAAGGTATCTGAAAAACATTCACCAGAAAATCCCTCGATTTCAGTTTTGGAGCAGGCCAGAGCATCATGACTTCCATGACATTCCTAATTTACCAACCACTCTGTGCATGGAAGCTAATGATGCTAGAATTACTACAACAACTTAATAGAAAAGGGAGCGAATGGCTGATGCAAATAGGGAGCAAACGAAAAACCTAGCAATTGAGAAAATCACTTGTAATCAGGAGCGTGTCGATGTAGGGGGTGTGGAGGTCTAACACCCCCAATTTTAATAAAACCGTCAGCAATTCTATAGCTTGTCAGTACTCGGTCATCGTTTGTCGGTAATTGACCATCGTTCGTTTGTCGGTAATCGATAATCGCCTATCAGTGCTCGATCATCGTTGTCGGTAATTCTGGGACATTTAGTAACCTGTCGGTAATTTTTTGTTGCTACACCCCACTCAAATGTCTTTCGGCACGCCACTGCCTCTAATATACGCAAATTTCCAGAGCTGCCAAGGTTGGGTAGGGGAAAATTGGTCTAGAGTCTCAAGATCACCTGTAACTGTTTGGAGTTGATTTCCAGACACTCTGTTTGTCTGCTCGCTTAGCTGGTACAGGGTTCGCATTTTCCTTTTACCCTAGGACCTCTGAAATCTCTCAGTGGCTCTGTGCAATGTATGACGAGCTAGAACCAAAGCTGTTTCATCTACAAAAGTGAAGTGATGCAGTCTCTCTTTCAACAGATTCGTTTTTATGGTGGTAATATAAACGAGGTATAAAACTTGGTATGAAAAGATATTTCCTAAGTACAAAACATCGTCGTTGAAAATTTCAAACAAAAGAGCATGTGCTCTGCCCATTCTGTTGAGAAACAGAAAGTAGGAACTAGGTCGTTTTCCTTATTATTTTGAAAGCTTGCAGCAGCAACAAGCAAAGTGAAAGACTGCGGAGGAGTCAAATACAGTTTTCCTGTATGCTGGTGTGGAACTTGAGAAATAGCACATGTGTGAAATGTAATTCGTCCTTCATCATAATCATCATCATTATCATCATCATGGAATTCTTTCTGCACTTCTTCGGTGGCCAACTTTTTACTTGGTCAGGATTCCTTGATGCATGAGCGGTCTTTAGAATCGTAGTAGAGATCACATATTTTAATAGCTATTAACTTTTTATATATATTCACACTAACTGTACAAGTGGCTAAGTGACTCGCGTCCCTGCCATTGAGCCTTCTAACTCTAACTCATGTTTCACATTTTGAGTTCCAAGTTAACTTCTTTTTTTCACTCTAGTACTCAACAAGGGGTGTACTTACATAGTGTACAAAAACTGATTTAGGATGCATCAGCATTTTTGCCGACATAGAGTAATCGTTACTCAGCATAAAATACAATAAAAGGGTAACGCTAGTTTACTCTGGAATGTCTAGTCTAGTCATGTATGACGCAAGGGTAAATAATCCTTAATCCTTAAATAATAGAGTGGAATGCTGCGTAATATTACGTAATATCACAGACACTATTACGGGGTTTCCTATGGTGTGACTCGCTTCACGAAGTTACTACGTTTGTATTACTTATATTTACCCTAACTTACTTCCCAACGACTAATATAACATACTTTTGGACGTACACATGCGTCTTACCATTTAATGAATAGAAACTACCGATAAACCTATATGCTAACATTTCCTGGCAACTATAATAATTCTATTAGCTCATTTCCAGTCGAGCCCTCAACGTATCTCACGAACAACTAATATGAAACGGCCCTCTCAATCTTTCGACAGCATTGAGAGTCCAGATACCTAATATACCAAAGCGATAAGAAATAGCACTCTACAGCCTTGTGAATCTAAATACCTAATAATGAAATATGAGACGTCCTAAAAAAGATATAAGTACTTTCTCACGCTACTATATATCTGTCCTAATTTTCCATCTATAGCTTCATTCTAACATTGATACATTAGCTGTATGACACAAGTACCGCGCATTGACTTTGAAAGTGGGGAGGGCACCCGGAAGTTAGATCAGTTTTGGGGTTTAGGGTATGTTTCTTGTATACTAAAACCATCTTTTCCTCACGAAAATAGGGAGACCAGGCCCCCGCCCCCCCGTGGCGCGGCCCCTGGTATGTGATAGCCAGAACAGTTCATAAGACGTTATTGGGACGAGTAGCTACAAAGTCAAATGAAATGGAAATTATTGTTGATAACGCGTTGTTCATGCCAGAATGAGAGGAGCGAGCAATAGCTGAAGACGCCTGAACATCCCCAAACGCACCTAATCCGCTCAAACATGCAAATACACATGTCCTCAAGATAATGCAACGAAAAGATTTCCCGACTTCAAACGGCAAAATGCAACCATTGAACCATGATTGAAGACAGTCAAAGGGTTGGGTAATTAGATTAAAAAGAGGATCTGCAGGGACCTTGGAATTTCTCTCGGACGTAATCTCTCTCATTCCATTAACAAAGAATCCTTGAAAGAAAATGTCTCCCTTTGCATATTGAAGTATGCAGAAACTCTAGATTTGATTTTTCTTTTCAATATATAATTAATTTTTAGCCATTCCGGATTTACGTCAGTCCTGTAGTTTAAATTCTGTTATTAATCTTCATTAAAACCTCCTCCGCATTTACCTCATCAACTCTCAAAACAACGATATACAAATGTTGAACTACACTTTTTTTATATGAAACATGTTTATAAGAAACATGAAGCTGAAATCAGGCAAAAATTAAGAAACATTAAGAAACATAGACAGGCCGAGTTTCAAATAATAACTTTCAAAAACTGTTTTTACTAGTAAATTTTTAACATACTTAAAAGCTTTTTTCGTCCGACACTCATCAGAGTATGAAAACGCATCCAAAACTTTTCGTAGTTATGCGATATTCAAGTACGAAGCACTACACAAATGAAAAGAAAAAGTTACCTTTTATTTTGCTAGTTTTCAGAATATTTACTGGTGCCAACGGGTACTGGGGACTCTCCAATGATTCGTCTTCATCTATTGGAACTAAAATTGAGGAACGTTAATCTAAAAGTAGATTGAATGCAAAACATCTTACAAACAGAAAATGCTATCATTATTTCAGAAAGGAATTTTGTAGACTGCATTGACTCTTGCAGCCATCTCGTCAAATTCAAGCCATGTCGGCGATGGGCCAATTTTTTATGCCCCCTTCCAGTTTCAATTTTCAATTTCAATTTTTATCTAACAGAAGAGTGTCCTTCAGATTAGGAAATAGCTTTCAATTAGTCCTCCGCAATGACCCTCCCTCCAAAGTTCAGCCCCGCAATGACTCTCTCTCCAAAGTTCAGCCCCGCAATGATCCTCTCTCCAAAGTTCAGCGCTCTCACAGCGGAGGAGAATGCTAAAAGTTAAAAGCGCTAGCATAAGATGACCGCAAAATCAACAAAAAATTTATGGAATTTGCTTTGGCAGAGATAGATACTCTACCTAAATCCATGCTTCTTATAGTAAGGTCAAAAGTAAAGCTGCGGTCTTTCGCAATCTAATGTTGGTGGTTATTGATAGAAAGAGCAAATCCAAAACATCGATAAGTGGCAGATAGAAGACTTATGTTGCTAAGTAGCCGGCTTCTAACGCAGTTGAAACTAGGACTGTGTCAATTTGACAGTCGAGTTTACAGTAGTATGAGTAGAACCAAACAAGCTACCACACAAAAGAACAGAGAAGCAATTCAAACAAAGCGGCTTCGTCCGTTGTAACAGAGTGATCATAAATGGCTCATGGACTGATCAATGAATTTATCAATGAATAAATGAATAAATGAAAGAATTAGTGATCACTAGAATCGAGCGATCCTGCTCCAGTGCTGTGCTTCTCCTGCGCATAGCGATAAGCGTAGGCGCTGGGGGTGGTAGGGGGGCTCCAGCCTTCCCTAGTGGGGCAGAAATCCGTTTCATTCAGGGAATTTTCCCAAGGACAATAGGAAAATTGGGAAATTTTTCTTACTGTTCTCCAGATCTTCTTACTCATTCGGGCAGAAATTTTACAGCCCCCTTAAAGTTGAAGTCTCCTACGCCTATGTGTATAGCAGATAAATTAATGAATAACGTGAAAATTAATTGGTTTCAAGATAACATATATAATGAATGCATTAAGATATACAACTATATTAATAAACATAAAGATCATTGATGATTAATGAATATATTAATTTAGTTAATGCCGGGAAGATTATACAAACAAACGGAATGCTAAACGATAAATAGGAATCTGAAGTTTGTAACTATCAAATAGTCGGCAGAAATGACGAGGTCAAATAGTCGGCAGAACTGTTACGAGAGATTAGGGTAGGCTTTTTGAAGAAAATGATATGACAACGAATCTAAAACTTGGTTGATCAGCGGCAATATAATTAAACAAACTGTTTACATTTTTGGTTAAATAGATAACACATGTTAAGTCTTGCTTAACATTTCACTCCAAAGATGTAGTTGAACAGGTTTTGACCATGATTTGACGCACACCTTATACCGACCAAGGACATTATACCAAAAGAGAGCATGGGATTCGAAATAGGGGAAGCATGGAAACAAGCCCCCCTCCCCTATGCAGTAGTAAATATTGCAAAATCTATCGTAGGCTGAAACAACGTAAGTCAATACAGCGCCCCACTTGAATGGGCAGAGCAAAGTCTAGTCCTAGCAGTAAGCTCCAATCAAGTACTCAAGCAGAAACGAAACAAGAAATACAGAAAGGAGGAACAAGCAATCTCGAAGAATAAACATCAGCTCACACAGAATGGGGTTTGGTTGCAGTGGAGGCTCCTCGAGGAGTGTGGGGACATATCCCCCAGCTCTCCTGAGCATCAATTTTCCAGTTCATCCAAATTTAATGAGAAATTGTTAAGGATGGGTGAGGGACCTCCAGCTATGATTTTTAAGGTATCTTGTCCTAAGCAATCTCGTTTGTCTTATTCCTAACTTCTTCCTATCCTAGCTAAAATCCACGTGCCCTAATCACGTGATACGTTACACTACGAGTTTTTCTACCCTAGCACCACCCTTTTGCCCCCCAGTCTGTTGTAGTTGGCGCCGCCCCTGGCTGGTTGCTTCAGTTGGGCAGTGGTTTTAAAGCAGGAAGCACCCTTTGGTTAGAGACTCGACGATTTGCAATCCTCGAGGTGTCACATCCAATACCACCCTCAATTTCGTCACCCTGAATGACTAGTAAAGCTATCTCTTTCCATTTATAGAAGTCCCCTGTTTGCTGCAAACATTTAATGTACTTTTGAGATTTCATACTAGACCCTAGTACAAAATATTAATGGTTGCTCTTGGAAAGATAAACTCTACAGCATATAGTGTTCAGTATATAGTGTTCAAAGTAAAAGCTAAGCTGAGAATATAACTCTACTCACGCATTACAGCAACAGACTTCGATCCACTGAGGCTCCTCTTGCGCATTAACGGCCTTCTGTGGTTATTGTTTAGAGTTTTTTGCTCATCTAGGATTTCTATGTAGAAATAAATCATGTTCATAAACATCCTAAAGCAGGTTGTAAGAATGGAATGTGTTTCGTCGCTTCTAAAGTTATTAACAGCACTAATTCGTGGGAAACGTTGCAAAAAGGGGGGCACATATTTTTAGGGCCTCATCACTGCACATCTATTTAACATGCATATGGTTGTCAAGAATATCAATACTCAAAAAGTATTGAAATTTATTTAAAATAGTTTATGAGTAAATCCAAACTCTAGCTTCATCAAGATTTATATGTTTTGAAATTTGAGTTGCACTTAGATTAAGTTTTTAACCGTTATACCAATTTTTTTGTTCTGTTTTACTCATGTTTCATGAATTTTTCCCATTATTTTAGGCATAATTAAAACCTTTAACGCTAAGAATAACCAAAGAACAATCTCAAGTTCAAAATCAAAAATGTAAGAATTAAAATTGGCTCTGCAAAAAGTTAGGTGTCCCAATGCAAAAAGTATTTGAAAAAAAGAAAATGTTAAATTTTAGGGGGCGCATTCCTTTGTGTTACTACATCTTCTAGAAAGGCGATTGTTAGCAAAGAAATTCGGTGAAAGGGTAAATAATTCCAATTTTAAACTGATAGGCATGAGGAAGTAAATACCGTCAACGTGCTCAGAACACGTTTTTAGAAATCAGAGTATTTCGGTTTCATGGCTAATTTCTCCACCCATTCTTCATTGACAAAAAGGCTTTCTACTACAATATTCCCATTGTTTTTTCTATCTTTTTCCTCTTGAAACTCAAGGCAAGATCAACAACGCGTTAGTCCTATTCATGGTGAAATCTTTATTCAAAGCAGCTGGGAATTTCCTAAACACTTTCTCTAAAGCCACCTAGGATATGCTTCATATGTTAAACGGAGCTTCTAATAAGATGCTCTGTAATTGACTTCCTTGATAAGTCCTAACCAACACTTTGCCGGGGAAAGACGAAGCATGATTCCTTTTAAAACAAGCATATAATCCACTGTCGATTGTTGAATTGATTCAAACACAGAAAATTAGGTATTTGCCTAAAAAGAACCTCAGGAAATTCACATCTTGTTCTTGCACGAACTCAGTCCGTAACTTACCACCATCAAAGACTTGCTTCAAACTAGTTGTAGTATCCGTTCCTTAGATCAATCTCAGCAAAACGTATGAAAACGTGGATAATAACGCTAGTAACCAACCATGTAAATAAATTATACAACCTTTTACCGTTTGGCTGTTCCAGCCACGGTTTTAGCACGTGTAGTATTTCTTCATTTTGCAAAAAGCTAATAATCAACAACAAAGAACTCAGTTAAACGGAGCATAACAACTTGTACTTACTCAAGCTTGGCGATGAATTTCTGCGTGGTGGAAACCTTGGCTGTGATTTGCAATTTTGATCTGGAACGACAATTTCTTTTGCTGTCATGACGTCTGCCATTTTTGTATTTAACTTGCCGTTGGCTGCTACACAAAACGGGGTCGTTTGCTCTGTTCAATCCGCCAGAAGCGGTAAAATTAATGACGCTCTTTTTGCTTGCAATACGAAGCACTTAGCTACATACAGGATCCTCTTTGTAGAGCACTCTATTGATAGAAAGAGGCGGGTGATACAGACGATGATACTATCAAAGGCTCATGCATAAGTCGTGCAAATTCTCCGATAAAACAGGTTGATGTTTGGATCGTGCTGAGAAGCATTATTTCACGGCACAGAGTGCTTAATGCATTTGGCAATTCCTGACAACTGCAGGTTAATGTTTACCTCAGAATGACTTTATCAAAGAGCCCCACAAAGATGAGTATTTAATGAGCTATCTGCCTATCAACTCGCGAGGCTTGATGCAAATGGTGAGTATAAAACAAATTATTGAACATAATAGCAAGTACCTTTTGGGTAATAACGTATGCAAAATTGAACAATCAATCAACGTTTACTCGTTGTCGTGTCATTAGCTCAATATGAAGAGAGGAAGCATTTCAATGAAAACCCAGCCAAGTGAAAAATAGACTATCTTTCCGGATTGAGCGATTGTGCGGTGAAACCGTTCACAGTAGCCTATACAAGTTGAAAACATGAAGACACGCAATACTAAAGACCGCCCACCGGCGCAATTCCATAGAATTGTTTCATAATTAAATTTGTGAAGGAGTTATACAAAGAAGTGGGGGTGATAGCTCCGTTAAATAGAACAGTTAAGGGCGCCTTAATTATGAGAATATATTCTGTCGACAACAAACAAAAAGCGCCCTGAATTGATCTCAGATGAACAAGACGAATGTGCTAAATGGTGTAGGAAAGAGTGTTGGATGCAAAGGAATATAACAATATGAAAATTACAAACAATTTTCACTTTCTAGACAATGTAAAGTTAAATATTTCGGTTACGAAGCATCACTTACCTGATGTTTGCCTGCAGCTGGTCAGCTGTGTTTGGCTTTACCAAAACAATAAACAAAAAATGCTTATAAGCACATCATCGTAAATTGATCCAGGATACGATTGTCGCCGGCTTGGGCTTCGGTTAATAACTAGGGCTAGTTTAACAGTTAAAGCGCTGCAACTACTGCATTACTGCAACTTTGATGCGCTAAACCATGCGTTTGAGAGGTAGCTGTTTTATACTCTAGTACGGTTTGGACCACTTGAAGTTCCCCTTTGCAGAAGTATCAATTGATAGTGTACATCCGTAGATTCAATCCATTCCTCTAAATGCGCATTGTTTTAAAGGGAGGGACGCGAAGTGAAGTGGAGACGTGCAAGGGGGCAGACGAAGCCAAAAGATGGACTGGCATGGCTTCTAATACGTCGGAGCGCTGGTGGCATTGTTTGTAATTTCAATGAGAGGTCAAATGTCGAGGACTCACGCAGACATTCCAACTGGGTTCTTAATGCAGTGCATTCAGACTAGCATAGTCTTCCTTTGTTAGCTCACTTTGCAAGCAAGTATGATCCATAAATGGATCTACTTACTTTTAATAATACCTCCCAGTACATTGGCTGGAGTGATTCTGAATAGAATTATAGATATCCTTGTTTGATTTATCCCTCTCGCGAATGCGAGTGCTTCTCAGCTGGGATGAGCAAGTCTTGTTCAATACACAACAGTTCATTAGAGTTAAGAGCAGTTAGTGCATTGAAGACATCCAAGAGTTCAATAAAGCCATCCAGAAAACCTTTACGATAAAAGGTTATTTCAACACTAGCCTTTTCAGGGCATGAAATTCAGAAACAAACTTCCTCCAATTTCAGCGATAGTAATCCCTTCTTTGAATATCTCAGTGCCATCCATAGTAAACATCAAATCCAGGTCCTTTCATTTGCTTACTTCCATGATCCATCTGCACATATACGAACTGTAGAGGAACAAGGCAAATCTAGCAAATATTTGGCGAAACATTTCATTGATAATGTCACATTGCGACTAATGATAGGCAACAAGTACGTACTCACATGAACAACGTCTTTCACCACATCCGAGCGGTTACGGACGCTTTGGCTTCTCTATGAAGAGGGGAGGGTGAAAACTTCTAGAGGATTGTCGATTACTGCTAACTGCGAACCTTTATTAAACCAACTTTACCATAATTCTTCTAGTGGAAAATCATTAGAGGAAAGGAGGAGCTCCTGACCGCAAAGTGTCCAGCACTCAATTAATTTACCAATCAATCAACCAATCAATCAATCAATCAATCAATACATCAATCCAGAGATAGCAGGTCCACATAAACTTCATAATCACGTTTTAGGCAACCTGCTTTAAAAATAGCAAATATAAGCATGTATGCATATATGTATCAATCAATTAATCAATCAATCGATCAATCGATTAGTCAATCTACCAATCAATCAATCAATCAATCAATCAATCTACCAATTTATCAATCAACCATTCACCATTAAGAATCGTAATCCAACTCTCTTTTCAATAGAAATTGGCTATATTCGGTAACGTATATTTATATGTTGGGTCTGTACCCGATTATTGATTAAGTAGGCCATTTAGCTGCGCACAATTGATTAAGGAGACTTCTTAGTTGCTCACAAATATTCAATCGCGTTAAACTACTATATGCATCTATGTTAAAAATATCTGAACTTCCCCTTGAAACAGGGGTGTCAAACTCAAATTCACAGTGGGCCAAAATTGAGCAGTGAAGTAAAGTTACAGGCCAGATTCAACATTTATTGAAAACTAAATGCAACTGATATGCAATGTTTAACGCTTTCATACGGAAACAAATTGTAATTTTGCTTAAACACAGAATCTGGGATAACCAAATCTTGATATTGCAAACACATGAGAAATGAAATTTGAAATAAAAGATATAGCATAAACCGCGGACCAGCTCTAATGCACATTTGATATGATCTCACGGGACAATTATGATGACATTTCGGGCCACACTTGGCCTGCGGGCCTGAGTTTGACATATGTGCCTTGAAATATTCAGCAGTAATGCTCATACAAACTAGCTATATACAATGTGATCACTGATTGCAATACACATTGTCAAAGAAAAGATGCACGAGTCAAAAGTGAATACTCTTACTTACTTTGGAAAATGAATTTATAGATTACAGAAAGATATTCCTACTACGGAATACCAGTAGAAGTATGGAAAATCTTAGGAGGAGAAAGAGTGGATATGTTGCACCAACTGATCAAAGAAATAATGGAGATGGAACTTATACCAGAAAAGTGGAGAGAAAGCACACTGATACCGATCTTTACAGAGAAGGGAGACATCCAGGGCTGTGAGAACTATCGAAGGATAAAACTAATTTTTCACACCCTTAAACTACTCGAAAGGGTGTTTGACGATAGACTGAGACAGGTGGTACACATGGGAGGCAACTAGGATTTATGAAGGGACTTGGAATGGTTGATGGAATCTTCTCACTCCGACAGAATATGGAAAAACATCGGGAAAAGCAGAAAGTGATACATATGGTTTTTATTGACTTGGAGAAAGCATATGATAGGGTCCCATAGCAAGAAGTATGGAGAATCCTAAGAAAAAGAGGAGTGCCAGAAAAGTATGTCAGAATTGTCCAAGAATGCTCAACTAGAGTTCGGAGTACGGTTGGTACAACCGATACTTTTCATGTGAGAGTCGGCATACACCAAGGATCGGCACTAAGTCCACTACTTTTCAATATATTGTTCGATGTCATTACAGAAAATGTCAGAGAGGAACCAGAAGTAGGAGTTACCAGAAGAGATCGAATTAGGAATGAATATATAAGAGGAATAGTGAAAGTAACTGAAATTTCCAAGAAGATCGAGGAGTCAAGATTGAGGTGGTATGGACACTTGAGAAGTAGAGCTGGAGAAGATCACATAGGAAGGGAAGTAATGGAAATTGAATTGCTGGGAAATAGAAGAAAAGGAAGGCCTAAACGAAGGTGGATTGACAGCATAAATGGAGATCTAAGGGAGAAGAATTTGAATCCAGAGATTGCTAACAACAGAAATACGTGGAGAAGGCTCACTCACAATGGCGACCCAAAATAAGGGAAAAGCTGGGAAGATAAAAAATCATTCCTACTATACGTCTTTTTCATAAGAAAAAAGTTTATAAGAAAATGAGGCTCAATTTCCACAACTAAGTGTTTTGTTGGCCAACAATCGATACTACGTCATTATTACATTCAAAATGTTAAAGATAGAATTTAAATTCGAGTGTACACGATAAACAAAGAAAGTGTAACCCATTTTAGTCATTTTATTTCAATAAAAGTTAAGAAATTTTAAAGAAAATCTCAAGCTCAATATCGGGAAAAGTTAAGAAAATTGAGGCTTAGGCAAAATGATGGTTTTCTTATAAAAAAAGTCATGTAATACCAGGGCATAATTAAAAATTACAAAATCCATGCATCTTTAAAAACATAGCATGGACACAAAAGCAGAAAAGCAAAGAGGAAAAAATAAATGCAGTTGAGTCATCAAGGTAAAATAATTATAGTACTAATGTCTTTACAAGTATACATTAACTATCACTAACTTCATTACAAAAACCATCAATACAAATGCCAACAGAATATCAACATTAACGAAAACAATCATTTGAAAATTTCCATCTAAGCATTATCTTATTCTAGGTAAGGGGACATATTCCAGAACAATTATGATATTTTCATTCAAATTGAAGTACTTCAAGCCAACTACTTAGCGGATTGCAATTCCAAGCAATTTCTCCACATCTCAGGAGAACGAGATCCTTCTTTGGTCAAAATCACGCTATTCATATACTCTGTATAGACAATAACTTCTGTCTAATTCAGACTCATGAAAATCGAACTTTTAGTAACTCAAAAAAAATTCTAATACCCCTTGAAACTTTCCTGACAAACCGTTACAAGAAAAGCTCAATTCGAACTTTTTGTAATTCGGCCAATTTTGTCAGACCTCTTGTAAAAAACCATTCTAAATCGAACATTCTACAAATAAGATGGTGACATTAGTAGTTCTCATCGTGAAATTCTTGCAAAATTTGTTTGAACATTACTTTACATGCAAAGACGCTATGGCCGACTTCGATAAAGAACACTAAAAGACTAACGGCACTGCCTGTTTTTGTATTGCGTTTTAAGATCAAATTAACTGACAAAAATTGCTTTCTTCATCTAAAATTGTTTGCGATTACCCAATACAGTTTGAAATACACAGGTTTCATTGTGTACAGAGTATATACAGATATACAGTACTATATATAAAATATATATATATGTATGTATATATATATGTGTATATATATATATATATATATATATATATATATATATATATATATATATATATATATATATATATATATATATATATACATGCATGTAGCAAATTGCCCATCGTATCAATGCAGAGAATAATACAACCCTAAATCAATGATAACCTCTAAATGCTAAAATATTCACGACAACAATGCTACTTACAACTATTCACAATTCTTGTCAAACTTGATCCATGAATCATGATGGAGTGGACTTACTAATTATGGTAGATTGGACTATCTAATTCTAGAAATAAATGTGAATCTAGTCACCTATGGAATTTCAACAATAAGCTCATAATTTATCTAAGTTTTGCTTCATTAAATATTTGCATGGACTAGTATGTTGTCTGCATGGTTGAATTGGTTGCCAAAGTTCTGCTTTGTTGCAATGTCAGCTAGTATGCGAGCGGCACCAACTTCTGTTAATGCATCCTTCTCTGTGTCAATGTGAATGTTCCCTGCTTTCACTTGCAATCCACTGTTGACTTGAAGGCAAGGATCTATTAAGGGTTGCACATTGGCTTCTACAGCACATGACCTGAAAGGTGCCAAGAACAAAATGAAATGTGGCATCTTTGGTACTACTGGCTACAATGGAGCAAAAACGTACAAATTCTTCAACAAAAGGTTCAAAGATAAAAGCACTAAAGAGGAACCAAAGAAGCCCCCAAAATTTTTAATGTTACCACGTGGTCAGCCTAAGGTAAACAATTTCCAGCACTTGAAACTTTTGAAGTAGGAAAATTGCTGCTTTATAAATTGCATTGATAAATAGGGTAGATGCTTTCCTTCTAAATTGAATTGATACTGCTACTAGTGATAATTACAAACAATGGGTAATAGAAAAGAATTAACAAAAATCTTTCAACCATCTTGTCCTCAGCATACTTTAACATATATGAGCATCACTTAGCACTATGTTCAAATCAATAAACTAAAATTGGCCACTGCAAAATGTAACGATGGAAGGAGTTTTCATTTACCCCCGACAGGTTAAGAACTAACTTTTCTCGACTTACTCCCGGCATACTAGTTTTCCTGGAATCATAGGCACATCATGCTACATTTCTAGCGCAAATCGAGACCTTCATAGTCATTATTTTAATACTAAACGATATCATAGTTGAAGCCAAAGGTCTTTGCTCAAATTTACTTCTAAATACTAAGCCTTTCCTTGCTCTACAAAATGGCAAAAAATTGACTATAAGTAGATGCTGTGCTTTGTCCTAAGTTTGAAGTAGCAACAACATTTAGCTGGTTTAGAGTTCAAGACTAGCAGGAGATGAAATGGCGATGTCGAAAAATAATAGATGAAGCAAATGCTTCACAAGAATAAAACACAACACAGGAGAATAGAGGAGGACAGTCATGGGCAGTCAGTCTTCAACGAGGGAGGAATAAAAATGCTTTCTTACAAAAATAGCTGCTATAAAAGCATTTGAAACAATCCATAAAAATTTTAATCCACCGAAGACATCCTTTGTGATGCTATCACCAGTACTCTTTTGTAAAAACATCTTAGTAAAATGAATGAATGAACGAAGGAAAGGAATCGACGTAAAACTGTTTGGTAATATTACACGAAAATATTAAACACTGTCAAAGAAATTTAGAATCGTCAAGTGTTTTAGGACAAAGATGGGCTTTTCACTACAAAACTAAATCACTAAATCTTATCATAATAGCTACAAAAGGGGCCATTAATTGTTCAATTTGAGTAAACATATATTTTACATCGTGATGTTTATGTAAAATATGCATTAAAACTAGAAAAAATAACATAACATAGATCCCAATGGGAACCAAAACAAATAAGGTTACTTTTATCAATATTAGCTGGTTCTCAAAAGCAGTAATTGATGCTATATAAAGTATAAAGAAAATACTAAGAATAACCTTCATACAATTCAGTAAAATCTTCACATTTTGCAGAGCTTAATAGATAATAATAAGCCCGAACTTTGGATATTAGATGAAAGGTTTGTGTTGAAGCTTATGCAATACATGATGCTGAATGCGAAAAAGGAAACTATCTCTAACTCCATGAATTTTTAATTTTCACTTCTATTTGTACTATTGTATGCAGTTCTTATTGTAATTTCTCCTTTTTATATGAAAGTAATTAGATAATTTATTTTGCATTTTTTGCAGGGCAGTATAAAAATCAACTTTTAGCTGCATACTCTACCCTGGTTAAATAATCTAAAATGAAATGAATGAAATGAAATGAAAATAAAGTTGAAATGAAGAAATATAAATGCAAATTTTCAAAGAAAACCAAATACGATTTTAAACTTTAGATAAACTATTCAGAGAAATTAGCTCCAAATGAAGGAAGTTGAATACAGGTGGCTCTCAAAGACACTTCAGAATTTTTCGTAGCAATCCTCGCTCGACACCATCCCAAATCAAGTAACTCTGTGAGCTGACAAAACACGACTAGACGAGTTCACACGGAACTTTCATAGGTGATGATGGAATGGAAATAAAAGCTTTTACTACCATTGAAACTTAAAATATAGAAAAGTTCGTGCATGTAACGCCTATATTTAATACATGTTTTCGTATAAGAAAAAAGTATTTAAGAACCATGAGGCTGAAATTAGGCAACAGCAAAGAAATATGACCAGGCTGAACTTCAAACGATAACTTGAACAGCTGTTTTTAAACGTAAATTTTTGATCAAACTGGAAATAAAATAGAAAGAACATCCATTACATGCGTTACACAATGTGAATATCCTTTTTCTTGCATCACAGTTGCCTAAACTGAGTTGTTATCGTTATTGGAAGTCTTCAAATTTAAGAAACAATTAAGAAATATTTAAAGCTGGATTTGATAATATATTAAGACGCACCCAGGCTGATGGCCGAAGGTTTGCTTCTTTAAAAAAAATGTGTATACTGGTAAAAAGAGACAATTAATTAACTCAAATTGATTCAACCTCAGTTGAAGGACGTGTACAATACTTGTAGATTACTGTGCCACAAAAAAGACTTGCGCCTTGATTATTGGCAGCCCTAATTACCAAACAAGATTTACTTATTATAGTCTTGAACGTAATAGCGGAAATGTCATAGAAGCACGCAAAGATAGCATACACGTGATAGAGGTACTCTAAAGTAGTCACATGTTATAGTTTGCTGCTGTAATGTTCCGGTATTTCATGCCACTATGAAATTCTGTGGTACGCAAAATTCAATGTTATTCTCTAATCCAATTCCTTTGAAAGAAGAGAGGCTGATAACAACTGGAGTTTACTTGCAAAGTGATATCGATACAAGATAAGAGCTTTCTTCCATAACTAGTTTCCAGCCTTCTTATTGCAGTGAAATCTGCAGTACTTAGATCTCAAAACAAAATCAGAAAATCAGAAAAAGAAGAGTAAAGATTGAAATATATAGCAGCCTGGGAAGGAAAAGACTTTCTAATACTATCGACCATGAAACTGTTTACAAATACCTCCCAATTTTTTTCAAACAACAGCAGCAGAATAGAATCCAAAAAAAATCTAATATGCTTCAAGGTGTGCTTCGGGCTGGCAGTGTTGTGGTGGTGCACTTTTCCATCCCTAATATTAATTATGCAATACAATGCGATTCAACACCATGCAATACAATGCGATTCAAAGCCATGCAACACAATGTGATTCAACGCTACACAATACAATACGATTCAACACCATGCAATACCATGTGATTCAAAACCACAGAATACAATGCGACTCAACGCCATGCAATACAATGCGATTCAACACCACGCAATACAATGCGATCCAATACCATGCAATACAATGCGGTTCAACACCACGCAATACAAAATGATTCAATACCACGCAATACAATGTGACTCAATACCGCGCAATACAATGTAATTCAATGCAGCATTGCACAGGAAACAAGGCCTGCATATCCCTCTTTAGAAAACATATCCAAGTCAGACTCACCTATTACAAAGGGCATAGCATCGAAACTTTGCACATGAGCATGCATTTCCGTTGGGTATGATATGCTTCTGTACGATGCATCAAATTCTGCAACATGAAAATGAATTTCTGCTACAGCTTTGTCCGTAGTTGGTAAGAGTTTTATTGCAATGAAATAAAGCTACTAAGAAGGCATTGAAAGGCAACTAGGCCAAGAAGAGAACACATTTGTAGTTATTATTTGCACATATTTCACTTTATCACAATAAAGAAAGAGTAGTAGTAACTACCAAATTAACTTAAATTTGTGACCACCAGAAATGCAAAACAAAAAATCATGGTTCGGCATATCATGGGCCTCCCAGTTGAAATCACTGATTTGATGGTGAAACCTCCATTCAGTCAATAACACTTCTTGTTGGTCGGTACAATACAACATTCACCCACCTATTCAAGTAGAGCAAAGGAAATTCTTCCGAAAATGCCTATCCAAAGTTTTATAACCACTTAAAGTAAAAAGTACAAAAGTCATAAGCTGTTATACAACATTATCTTGGGCTTAAAATAGTTGATATTTAATGGCAGTATGATGCTTAGTGCATCAATTTAGCAACTTGGCAATACATCGACCAATCTGCTGACGGATGGTCTCAAGTGAAAGAACACGTGAAGACCTATCGTTTGGTACATAATTTGTGTCTATATCTCTTGTAATTAGCGAGAGGTCCGAAAGTGCATTACCGCCTTTCAAGTTTGAGTAGAGTAAGACGGTTAGGCGCCAATGTAGTATTACAATTTTTGGCACCGCCAGTGCAAGATATACATTATCTTTGGTGCCTAGTTGTAGCAACAAATGTCGTGAACGATTCTAATCATAAATGTGGTGTTAATTCGAACACCTTATATGACGTTAATTCGAACACCTTAATTAAAAAAAGATACATTTCAGTTCGATTGATGGAGACTTTTGAGAAGGTTCGTTTTTAGAGTTAATTAAATTAAGTTAGTTAGTTAAGTTGATGAGAGAAGGAGAAATAGTGGGGAGCGAATTAGGATTATGCACCAAGCCAAGATATGAATGCCGCAACAACAAAGTGATAGTGGGATAGATAGGTGGCAGAGTTCGCCTGACTGGTAAGTGCATTTTTTATGCTTGGACACTATTCTTCCTACCAAGACTGTCTGGAATTCCATGTAGCATAATTTTCACGTAGGTTTTTACCTGAAAAGACAATGCTTGATGATTCTTTCTTCTTTCCGCCTTATCCCAATTCATATAGGCCAAACTGTAGTGGGTGTTTCTTGTCGAAACTTCGGTTGTCAGGTAGACTTCCATATGTTGATACTCCAGTCAAACAAAATCTGATAATTCTTCCTACAAAAGGCATACATTGATAATCCACCATCATCCGGTAAACGATTTGGAATGCACCTTTCTCGGCTTGCTAAAATTTACTTGCGCAAATGGTTTTCAGTATCAAATTGCAGTTTAAGATGGCTTCATAGTTTGTGTTAAGACTCGTTTGAAAATGGCCTCGTTACATTTCAATGCTTTTATTTTCGTTTTAGGCGTGCGACAATCAATGTTAGATCACAAGAAGAATAAAGAACTCGTTGCCAGATCAATAGCTTGTGTGTCCTTGAAATCTCTGGGATATGCCTAACGAAGCAAAAAAATTTATTGCCAAATCGCTCTCCTTAGCTGGTTTATGAGGGCGATGTACCCTCGTAACAATTTTGTCACGAAGAAGTCTGCTTTTATATCTCACCTCCATTGACCTCCAGCCCAGTAGTGGATATTAAGGGTGCAAAGTGCCCCCCTCCAGGGGCCATCGAGTCGGCAAATTCTCGGCAAAAGTAGTACAACCAAAGGCCAAATAAACAATCTTTAATAAGAAGATAATTTTGCTTGAGCCTACATTTTCTCATGAAAAACATGGGTAATCGACAAATATTCCCAAGTATTTGTCGAGTACACGTGTTTCATCTAAAATACTCAGCAAATCCAGCCCCTTTGCCCCCTTATTTTGCTACTGCTCGAGCCAGTCCAGAAAACTCCGTACGCTCTGAACGAGGCAGGGGGAGGGTAGCTCAAAAAACTTGAAAATGCGCACGAAGCCGTGCAAGTGGAGAGGGCTCCTTTTATTTCATTTTTACATGTTTAGGAGGGTTAATCTTCAGCATTGCTGGTTTTCATGGGGCTTTCTATTAAAAAATATGTAAAAGCCAAACCGTAATCATAATTTTAAACCACTATTTCTAAGTAAAATTCACTAGTATTTGCAAAACAACAGATAAAAATAGCACAAAACTTACAGATAACAATAGGAATCGAATAAACAGCCCTATACAAACATGAGTTTTGGCTTCACTTATGTTTGAAAAATATAAACTGTCCTAGAGTCATTTTGCAGTGAGTTCCAAATCGTAGCCTCCCTGTATGCCAGCGCTTCCCGATAGGGGGTGCCAGCTGTGGTTCGCGGGGTGCAAGAATCAATCGTGAAAGACGAAGTAAATATATTTTTTCGTCGCAAAAGAATATCAGTTAAGATATTTTTTTCATAACTGGTCACTACCGGCCAGCAAATCCATTGAACGAAAAATCACGACTTCTAGAAGGCTGCATTTTTCGACAAGAAACGTTGTCGGAATGTCCGCTTTTCATTATGTTTTTATGCCTTTTTTGTTTCATGCAAAACAAGGGGGTGCGAGAGTGCCCTCGTCAGTCTCAGGGGGTGCAGCGGTGAAAACGAATAGGGAAGCGCTGCTGTATGCAAGACTGCTGATGGAAACATTGAACTAAGTAAAAATTAAATAAAACAAAATTTTTTTGGTTCAGTTTTTAAGTGTTTATGTATGTCAAAAACTATGGAATGTGCTAGACTAGTGTGATCCACATACATAGTAACCGTAAAGCATTTCAATGCACATGGCAAATCATTAAAATGAAGGAGAAACTGATGAGGGCCAAAGTATGATCCCTGAGGGACACCACAGCTTCTATCTTTAACGATGGATGTTATTCCATTGACTTTACAGCACTGCCGTTTATTCCTTAGATAGGATGAGAACAATTTGTGCTCATTATTCTTAATTCCATATTGGCTGAGTTTTTCGGGTAGAATGTGGCCAGCAGTGTCAAAAGCTTTCTTTAAGTGCACGAAAACTACACTCGTGCTCATTTCTTGATCAAGATGGAAACACCAATCACTTGCATTAGATAGAAGATACGTAACCATCGAAGGAAGCGATTGAAAGTCAGATTGTTGCCTGCAGGTAAATTTGTTTTCATCAAAGAATGTACGTAGGCTCATGTAATTCTCAAACGCTGATTACTTGGGAAGCATCCGAAAATAATTTAACCATCTTTTAAGACTATATGCTAGCTTCCCTTGATTGTTAGACAAAATTGCGATAATTTTAGATTTCTCGGTTACGTATCAATTTTTTCACACTTTGAAAACAGTGAGATAATAGATTTCAATATCTAGGTAGTAGGGGTGATGATTGGAAGTACGCAGGCTCGGGGGAGGGGGTACTCCCTAAACAATGGTCCCCTACAATACACTGTTACATAAGAAAGTGGTATATAAGAAATTAATACTCAGCTGCTAAAAAAAGTTAAGAAAGTTCAGTACTGGATTTTTGAGGCCAAAGCAAGCTTGCATGTGTATATGTGTTTTAATTTGATTTAGCTGTGTACAAAATGTTATATATATTATATTTATATATATAGATATTTATTATATATACATATATATTATACACATATATATACATATATATA
>WIPJ01000812.1:137463-156022 GCA_018155075.1 Cassiopea andromeda | reverse complement strand
TATATATATGTTGGCTGCCTTCTAACAGTGTAGCTTCTCTTGTTTACAAAGGCTTGTAATTGTTTCAGGTGTACATGGCGCTTTTTCAGTTTTAATCAATGTGAATGTGCAAAAGTTGGAACTCAGAAATGCTTGCTAAGAGTCTTGAGACTTCCCTATAAAAACTACGTGTACTAGCACTGACACTGCCAAGTAAAATTGCAAAAATAGTAAAGACAAAAGAGTATATGCATTGAATCCAAACAGCTATTCAAACAGCAACAGCTAAAACATCAGCTAGTATGTTATTGAAATAGCAACAAAACTCAAATCACAGAGGCACTAATAACATTTAGTGAGTAATGAAATCTCGATCCCTCTCAAGATCCCATCTACTTGTTGGATATAGCTATGGGAGGGTTCAGAAATAAGCGTAAGACGATGATATATCTGCTTCTAATTGTCAAGAAAAACAATCCTCAGAGTACATTGAATCTGATGATGGGTCTCTGGGGAAGATATGATCAAGCCTATTGCTTCAGCTCCAGATATTGATAATTCTCACACCCCCAGAAGTAATCTGATTTTAGGAAATTACCCTAGAAGGATTCTTTAGGGAGGGAAAAATAACAACTGGTGACAAGAACTGATCTCAAAACTGGCTCCTAAGGTTTACGTCATTGAACCTTCCACGCAACAAAATATATCCTGCTTTTGCAGATCACTATAATACTTGCTAATTATACTGCGAATAAAATTAGCCACTATATTAATTTTTATGGTTCACAATAGCTGGATTGTGTCAATTTCACTGAACGGCGTCAATATTAGTTAGATATCGGAAACTTCGAATGATTGTCTTGATATACACTGCTCTCTTTCTTGTTTCTTTAGTTCTGCAGCTCACAATACTTCTAGAGAAAAAATTCATTCCCCCTAGCGTAAGCAATGCTAACAAACTTTAGCTCCCAAAAATAAAACGACTACTAGCAATAGTTTACACTTAAGATAAATATTTCAATATTTCATAACAAAAATGAGCAAAATATTCTTGAAAGATTTCATACGACCTAGAAAAACTTTTTTCCGTTTGAAACTTTCCTTGCCAATCTGAAGAGAAGGCAACAAAAAGTGGCACTGTAACCTCGAACATTGTTCCATAGTACCAAGGGGTTACATTTAACTTAAAGACCTTCTGAAATGTAAACATAAAACTGGGTATCTAGAGCAACGCAATCAGCAACAGGGGTGCCGAAAGGGGGGTAGGGGGCAGATTGCTATAGGTTCTCGGGCGATCTGCTCAGTACTTTTGCCTAGTAAAACAAGTTGAAGTAGGATCCACAGTTTATATCATAGTACTTCCTTTCAAAAATATACACAGGTAGTAAGTACGTGTTTTGGGAAACTAGAAAGTCGATAAGGTCCTTTATAGCTTTGTTTTCCAAACTACATAGAAAATAGGGCTAAAGAAGAAAGATTTAAAACAAGAATTCCCCTTCATACAGCCCTATTCACTTCCTAGAGGCAATATTATGTAAAACATTATACTGATTCTGATCTTTGAGCATAATTCCTCGATTTTTAGACATTCTACCTACTTCTAAGACTTCCCTGTTTCTGCTCCTCCTATAACTGCACTACATGATAGTGCAAAAAGTCTGCAAATAAAACTATGCTCTAAAATTCTTCCGGACAAAAATTTATACAAAAAATATATTTATGGCGATAGGTTCAATTTATAAGCTATACGCAATTCTGTGCAAAGCAGTCTATCTAGTATTTTGCTTTATTCATAATTCAATCCATCAAAATATATGAATTCATTACAATTGCCGTCCCAATGAATAAAATATCATTTTTGTTGATGTGTATAAACACCAGTACGTGTAGCCATGTTTACATTAACAGATTACCATGGTATTCTAAAACGTTTTGGAAGTAGACCATGTGTGTACATAACGAATGATGCGATGTCAGGATACGCAAGAGTACTGACAGTCCACAACAACAAGAAAGTAACGTGGGTGTTTCATCTACGTATCTGTGAACTAAGTGTACCAGAGAGCCTCCACTGGAAAATATCTAGCTGCTGCCTTCGCAGTGTCATTCACATCGTGGCTACTTCTTCATTCTAGCAGCTTTGAAACGTGATACTTTCTTCTTAGGGAGCTATAAACAAACAAAAAACTAGAGGTTGCACGAGCACAGTATCAAATAGGCTGATTCAACGAACAGCTTTTGGGAATTCTCTATCTAGTGGGTATACAGCGGAGATTTAGAAAATTATAACTCTGAAATGAGCAGATATATTTTGCTGAATTTTGCATGGCATTAAAAGAAAACTTCTAAATAAAAACCGTGGTACACAAGAAATCATCCTATGTATAAGCGAGATCAAATGGGAACTGAGAAAAAGGATCTAATGATAAGCTAAATTGATCTATTTTAACTAACAGTTAGATTGTCATTGATGACTGGCATTTGAGTTGTACTGTGGCAATTTCACCGTACACTGACTGGTTAAGCAAATCGTGGCAAATGGATATAAACAATGTACAACGATGTATTGAATTAAATTTACCTCTCTATTTGTCTCAACCGTACTTGCATGAGAGGAACGCTCGATTACTGCTGGACACACGGCCTAACAAGGAGATTTCGATTCAAGTTATAATTAAAAGCACAATTCACTAATTCATGGCGAGATTTCACTCTTGCTTAAAAGAGCAGGGTGGCAAATAGCAGAGAAAAGTAAAAAGATTATAGTTTATTGAGTAATAAGTTCTAGAAGTTTCAAACTCTGGAAAGAAAAGTGAGAAGAGAAATACATATAATACAAAATACCATGTGATGAAATAATGCATCGCCATGTGGCTACAGAAACAGAAACAGATGCAAGCATAAACAAAAAAGATCTCTATTTTAATTCTGCAGGGAGATGGGAGAACTCTTTCCAGCCTTTGTTCTCAATATGAAATCGCAAATATATCTGTCAAATCTCAGAAAAACGCTTGTATTAAAATACAGTAATATCAGCAAACCTCAGAGCCTGATTTGAGGATAGGCTTTGGCTCGTCGCTAGTTTGTGTGTTGCTTAACTCATCACCACTTGAGCCGTCTGATTTGTGTTCAGGAGAGTGCTTCAAAATTGGCTTCGGTTTCAAACCTTCACTAGAATGCTTTCTCTCTTTTTTCAATATGGATTTTAACGGCTTTTCATCTACTTCAGTTGTTTGGGGTTTTATAAATTGAGCGTATATATCAGCAGGAGACGTGAACGTTTGATCATTGCCATTCATCATGGATTTTTCCATAAAAGAGGACTCCTAAATAGATCGAAAATAGAACAATGAAGAAACAAATTATAGTATAACATAAAATGTGATATTATATGATATTAGATAACAATATAGATGGGCGAGGTGGCATAGTTGTTAGAGCGCATGCCTCCCATGCGGAAGGTCTACAGTTCGAGCCCGACTCGATGCCCAGACTGAATGTTAGCTCACTGTTCACCCAGCAGCGAATGGGTACCTGGTGGCAATACATGGGAGATAAAGGCGGCGAGGAAAGGACCTGGCCACCCTACCTCATGCCGATGGCTCATGATAAGTGTCCTCTCTAACAGGCACTACTCCTACGTCTGAAAGTAACCTTTACCTTTATCTTTTATAGCATGATACGATATGATATGGTATGCAAAACTTGATATTACACATGATATATGAGATAATTTTCTTTGTATTAAATATCAAATTTTACAAATACACAAAGAATCAATTTGACTACACTACAAGGACGATACAACAGAGTGCATGATGCGGTAACAACTCCGCAGCCATTAGCACGAACAACATGCAAGAAAACAAAACTAGAAAAACAGCTACACAAAATAGATATACATAGGCATACATCACCATTACTAATTAATACTTATGCTCACTTCATATTGTATGCTGGGCTAATTTAGGGCAATCCTGACCCATTGATCAAGAAAAGGGTAAACTGAAAATTATGATTGAGATGAAATATGACATAACATGGAATGATGCGTAATATCATGTGATATAAAACGATTGATAATATAACAGAATGTGAAGAGATAAATAGATAACGATGAGTGATAAATGTGGCACGAACAACATCATACAGCTTGGAACAAGATTCTATGATGTCAAGAGAAATGACTTAACACTTATTGAACACTTTTTGTAATTATATCGTTCTTAGTTCTTTTTCTCGTTAGTTGGAGCATTAGTTGGCCTTAATTAGCTTTTTTGCTACATAGCAAATAGACAACTATAAATAAATTGATGATGATGATGATGATGATGATGATGATGATGATGATGATGATGATGATGATGATGATGATGATGATGATGATGATGATGATGATGATGATGATGATGATGATGTCTTATTCTTGTTCTAATATTCACTTCATATCATTTATCACTGGTGATGCAAAATGTGTCCTACGAAAAATACTAAACTAATAAAATAATGCAACACATATTTTCTGATATATCATAGCATTTTATATCATACATATACTATATTATAAACACCAATAATGGACAGTATTTCACAACAAATGGTAATACACAGTCAAACCTGCCCAAGTCAGGTGGGCCTAAGACGCATATTTCACAAGTCAGACAAAGACCAAAGGTCCCGATCTACTTGCTATACATACGCGCAAGCCGAAATTCGCAAAAGTCGGACTGTTCTGCTTAAGAGATCTGACATACCCAAATTTGACTGCAATACGCTAAATTACTGAGAAAGAGAATACAGCAGAAGCAATGCAAACCTTTTGATCTGTTTTTTCTGAGTTGCTTTCAGTGTGTTTAAATCTAATGCAGTTTTCTTCGCTACTTCCAGCCTCGTGTATGCTACTTTCAGCCTCGTTTATACTACCATTCATTACAATCTCATCATCTCGTTTATTATCCTGAAACCGAACATGATTTGTTTTCTCTGGTTTTAATTCGTTCATTATTTGCTCATGCTCTTTCATTGCAATTATTTCCTCTTCATTTTCAAGTTCATCTAGACGAGCAAAAAGTTTGTCAACTACTAACATATCCTCCTTGTTAGGTTTCTGAATCTTCTCTTTGCTCTTGTTTTCCATTTTCTCTCTATCCAGATCTTTTAGGCTTCTTGGTTTGATGTTATGTGTTGACTTATGAGCAATGTGCCTCTTACCTAAAACAGATAGTTGTATTGCAGTCTATAACGCTATTGATATCAGGACTTAACCTGTTCAATTTTGCAATTTCCATAAAACCCATTGCTTGTACTCTTATCAACAGGGAGTCCTAATAAACAGGGGGGTCGGAAAAATCCCAAAATTTAATAAACGGGGGGGTCGGAATTTGAGAAATGGTTTTAAATGATTAGAAAACGATGGAAAAAACAAAAACAGGTTGTTATAAAGCATAGAGCTAAAATATATACAGAAGAAGCACTCTATTTTGCCTTGAATAGTAGGCGTGAATAGCACTAACAAGGAAAGGAAATGAAATGAGGGATTCTTCCTTAACATTAATAAACGGGGGTCCTAATAAGTTACGGGGGTTCGAAAAAAATCGAAAAATAAATAAGCTGGGGGGATGTTTATCTGGCACCTGAGAGTATGTAACATCACATGATTTTCACCTCTAGCCCAGCATATTGAAATGAAAGTAGTTGTTTGTTCCTGTTTCCAATCATGTCTTTTATCAATCCCTAAACAACATGCATTTTCAATGCTCTTTATCCACTTCCACTACTGCATAAGTCTTGAAAATGAGTTCTTCTAAGCGTTTTGAAAAGCACCCAAAACTGGGAAGACCATTACCTGTGTCTTGCTTATTGTCAGCTTTCTTCTCTTCACGGATATCTACGATGCCTTCTACCTGATTGAAAACAAGAAATATTTGTTGACTTGGATGCTTTTCAACGGTTGTTTCTTTAATAATAAACAGTGCTGGTAATGACGATACGATATAGGCATAATTTCGGGTTATATCAAGAGCCATTTTGCTGTCCCTAATTAAGAATAGCTCTTTAAATGATCAACGAATTACTCCACAAAACTTTGGCCTTGATGAGGCAAGATTTGGTAGGCGATCAGAGAATATAGCATTAATGAGTCTATGAAAAGCTACAAACACTGGGATAATATAAGAACTATACGGAAAGCATGCAGAATTAAAAGCAATCAACACGCAGCAATCAGAGGAGATCAATATGCTGTAATCAGAACACCTTCTCAACTTTTATTGCAAAGATGTTTCACTCTTCCATCTGGTATGAAAGTGAAACTGACCATAAAGCCCTTCTATTTTTAAAAACAAACTCCCTATGCTCTTCACATATTCAAACTGTCAACTTTCTATTTGTTCATATGTTCAGTGAAGCTTTTAAATCATAAACTACTCGTTAATTTGAGTACCGCTTTATTCTGAAATGTGATTCGCTGAGATACCTGTTTACACAACCATCCTCGACTTCCATTTAATCACATCAATACGTTTGCTAACAACTTGAAACTTTAGTTCTATGTGGTAAACATTTCAATAACAACCCAAAATAAATTTACATGAATTATCAGTGAAACGGATTGAGGTATATTAGCATCAACTACAACATACTACATTCACTTACTTTGTCCATGGTTGAAAGGTTTTGTATGGCCTCTTTCCGAGATTCTAAAAACTTCATTTCATCACAGACCTCTTTTAGGTTCTTCTCAACGACTGCAAAAATAAAAAACATAGTAAATATTACAGAACGGCATTTTTCATCAAAAACCAAATTATTAACATGAGATGTATCATGCAAATCACATATTGCTATCCTATCTTCTCCACGTTCTTTTCTAAAGCTTCTTTGCACTCTTCTCTTGAATTTCTTTCTCTGCATTTTTGTCAGCCTGTTATTCCTTCGATCATTCCTTATCCTGCTCGTCCACTAACCTCAGAAGTATGAAAATCTACTGTACTTAGAATTTCTACTTCGTATTTGATCTAACAAATTGAACAGCTCCAACTGAAGGAGCAAATTTCAAGTGCTTTTGGGCAAGGTATGACAAGGCCAGGCCAGTAGCTATGTGGTGGTAGGGGTGGTAATTGACCCCACTGGACAACAGGTTACCAGCTTTTAGTGACCCCTGGAAGTTTTTTCAACAACTTTTCTAGCATTGCCTTATTTTTCAGCAAAGGAGAGATACCCCCAACAGCATCTTTTCTTGATTACTGTAGACAGTTTACTTATGAGTCCATCTATTCTTTGCCTGCATGAACATTGCCTATCACAATCTGAAACTAATGTGCAACAGGTGTGAACTTGCTAATTTTGTGCCATATGATTCCCAAAAGCCCAACAAAACCTCACCAACCATGAAACACAGCCCTGGCAGCTGGATGGATTACATAAGGCAAGTAAGGAAACCAACATGCACTGTTCCACCTTGCATAAAAAGAGCCTTAAAACTGTCATAGGTGGCATCAACCAACAACTACTGACCACATGTGCAAAGACTTCATGCAATTTAAGCTTCTATAGGAATTAATACAATGAGAAGTACAAGATTGAGGTTTACATATGTATGAAATCATGTGCAAAGCACTTGGCCTGTGAAACTAAATTGACCACCACTTCTGCAAGAATTAAGATAATCCCTTAATAAGCTTATGTAAATAAATGGAGGATACAAAAATAAAGAACAAATTAAAAAAAATGAAAACCAAAGCAGCAAGAAACAATGAAGGAACAAGTGAAGGAAAAAAATGAAAGAAGAAATGAAAGAATGAATGGAGGAATGATATAATACAAGGATGAAAAGATAAATGAAATGATGAGTGGATGGATGACTACAATACTGATAAAAATAAAATATGAACTACATAAATTAAAACCAAGATAAAACATAAATCAATGAGTTAGGCACTAAGACATAAATCCATAGGAATTGTGGAAAAAGCAATGGATATATCAATCCAGTTAAAACTTTTCTATAGCTGCACACATGAAAACAAATGATGATCTAAATATATGGAGTAGTATTATTATCAACATAATGAGCAAGGTCAACACAATCACCAGATATTTATGGGATTAATCATGGACATCCAAAAGATAAGTTAAACCAGTTGTTTCCAAGCATATGCTCTATCAATCTACTTGCAAAATAAGCCAAGCTGTTCATCACACCGGTTAATGCACTGAAGCTAATGAAAATTTTGAAAATGGACATAATGGTACAACATTATCAAACAAGTAGTTTGTAATTTATTTCTAAAAGACTAGACACTGGGTCTAGTGCCTTCTAAGCCCACTAACCAATGCTCTTGCAAAAACATTCTTTTGAATAAAAATAATAATAAACACCCATAAGGAAAGCAAATCAAAAAAAGTGCAAAAAATAGCTGTAAATACACAAGAGGTAGTCATTAAACTGGGGCACATTGTTTATTTGTGAAACAAATCACAAACCTTCAACCCGATGGTCAACAATTTGACTAGCATGGTGAGCTGAGCACTGTGTGAACCAGTTGTCACCAAGTAACACCATTATTTCGTTAGTATGAATAAGCTGTCCCTCAAAGAAGCCAACAGAGCCAATTGGGACCTGGGTAAGCAAGGCAAAAATTGATAAAGGTATCAGGGCAGAGAACACCATAAGAACTAAGAAATAACTCATAACAGGCTCATGGTTTCACATAAAATCCACCATGAACTCTTTAGAAATGTAAAGGATGACTTTCTAGTAGTCCAAATATTTATGTAGTATTGAAATTCAATTTCTTTGAGATTACAGATTTGAATGCAGATTGAAGAACATAAAATATGCATAGAATGTGGTGTATTCCCTGAGAATGAGTTCATTCTTGCAACATAACCATCTTGCAGCCAACTATGACTATATAGCTGGTGATATCAGGGTGTGATTCCAACACCATTGATGTGATGTGCACCTAATGCAAACAATCTTTTCACAAACTTTAAATAAACGACAATGCCTAGAAGCAATGCACTTGTAGAATTCCAGCAAGTAATACACCCCTTCAATCATCCTTTTGGTGATTTTGGCAACACATATGGTCAAAAGAGACAAAACTGTGAAGAATTCTGTAGTATCAATCCAATACCTCCATTACACAAACCTTATACTCATGTCTCATTTTCAGAGGAAAACTTTCCAGCTTTTTTTTTAAATCTTGATATTCTTTTTTCAAAGTCTCCCTAAAATAAATAAGGAATGCTCAAAAATAACAAAAAAAGCTTATGAGAACCACTAAGGATATTGAAAAAGATAATTGCTAAGTGATTCAGGATCAATTAAGATCATAATGTAGTACTTCCTACTTAATGCATATAATTTTATATCATACGAAGCTCAACTCTTTTATCCCATTTTAACAACAGCTTCTTTACAAGAGGCTTTTGAATTATTGCAAAAAATAACATGAGTCAACCAACTTAGAAACTCATTTTGCATATTTCAGTAAGTCTGCATGCATCATCATATACATTAGCTTAGTAGCAAGGGCTACATATCAACATGGGCCCAAAACTGCACAATTACAAAAATTCCCTGTTTCTCACCATCTTTCCTTTTTTTGCTGCAATTCATGGATAGCCTATGAAATTAAAAACAATTGAAGTAGATTTAATGCAAAAGCAACCACAGAGAGATACTGTACTTACTACACTGTAAAAGCAATCCAATTCAAGATTAGCATTTCTTTTTGAAGCAGGCTTTTTTACAACTAAAAATACAATGGTCTCTAGACTACAGCAAAGTGCACAGCATGAGATATATATAACCAGTTTGAGCACAGTTCACATAATACAAGGCAAGAACCACCCATTGATGTAACTACCAATCCACAGGATGTTCAGTTAACACATACAAGCCAATTAGAAACATAAATTCTTCCCTAGTCTAGACAAAGGAGAAAAAGAGTATCCATTGCTTAAGAGCTTGACAGGCTCTTGCTATTAATCTTTTGACTATTTTTTTTGTAGAAGAATAAATTTTCTTTCCACGGAATAGAAACTAAATTTACCATGAGCAAATTTTATAGCAAAATGTAAAGAAAAAAGATTTAATGAGTAACATAAAGAGCTCCTAGATGACCATGTACTGCTGATTCCATATCTGCAGACAAAATAAGTCATCTCAAATTGGCATATCTACAACACCATTGCTATAAGATGCACAATTCAAAAGGTAAACTTCAGTCAATTTACAACAAACAGATCAGCAACTCTGGGTATCCATACTTATACAAGCTTTGGATGGAAAGTGGTCTAATGACATTCATATGAGTCATATTATATTTATAGCTAAGATGTCTGGAATTTATTACAAGAGTATTTTTCTAAAGCCATCTATTATTGTTCTGTGATCCATTACTTACCTATAATCATAACCACTGTCAAAGCCACAAAATGGTTCAAATTCTTTTGTATGCTAATATATTTGTGTGCTAACAAAAACTCACCCAATATCATATGCCCTTTATTAGTGAAAACACTTTTAGTCATGTAATGAAAAATGTAAAGAGTGCTAGCTATGCATCACACAATCTCAAATTTTCTATTTTTAACAGCAGCCTTCAGTTGAATTACAATGGAAAGTTTGAGACAACAGAAATCTTTGCTTCCTTTAGAACAAAACCTGGTGATGTCTTAAAAGCAAATCCCAGCATGCATTTTAGTTTCTAAAACATTTTACTATGTCATAAACAATCAGTATACATAGCACTAATTGGCTACTACATAAAAAATATTAATTCAAAATCACATGAAGAATTATCAAAGATATCAAAATACTATTTACTACATGATAAAAAGTAATTCTATTCTTCAACACCAGGTCTTTGAACTAACACTTGAGCTACCTGAATGACCCAGTTTCAACTGAGAAGTACTTCAACAGCTAGAATCTTGCAGAGCTTATGAATACATGTGGTTTAAAATTTGGTTTGGTTTATTAAAGGAAAAAGGGCATCTGCTAAAATTCTTTTACTAAATATTAAATATCACCATGATCATAATTGGTGTAAATTATGACTCACAAAATCACTAATGAGCCATTTAAGACAAAATCAAATAAAGAAAAACTGGGTTCTTGCTGGTTTCCCATTGTTTTTTGTATGGGCTCACAACTGAAAGACATGCGTTTCTTATTATACTGATTACTATGTACGTCTTATACTGATTGTTTTGTAGGTATAGATTACTTCAAAACAGATTCGGCTGCTATCGATGTAAATGAACTCATTTCAACCAAAATCTTGTTCTTTAATTTGAGGGCTTGTAACGGCAAATCAATGATCTTTGCAACTAGTATAAACCTCAAAACTATACTACGTTCTTTGCTGGAAATGAATTCACAAAGACCTTTGCTTTCTATAGCAAGATCACATGGGTTCGCCCAAACCCAGCATAACGCCACATGAAGTAAACAACTTCAGATCTAGCATAGATGAAGCTCAGTGCTCCTGATAAAAAGCTAAACATTCTTTTGCTTGCAGTTTTGACGATTTATTGAAAGCAAAGGTGAGCTTCTAACCCTCGAGTTAAGAATCATGATTATCGAAGCGGGAAAGTAATTTCGTAGCACCCGGCAATCTAGCGCAAATTACAATGCATCAACATACGTGCTAAGCCATATATAAAATGAAGACAGGAAATTCTCTCACCTTAACATGCTCAACTGTTAGTCTTTCTGCATTTGAGAAGTCATCTGTCATTTTTTATTCCTACAAAAATTAATTAATAAACTTATCCCAAGTAAGTCACTGCAACTTCCAAAATATCCCAACCTCGCTCTAAACAACAGCACGCCGAAAAGAGACTTCCTCTCTAGCCAGTCAGCATGTCAGCAGCATAGTCAGCAGTCAGTCAACAATTCTGCCTGTCAGCCAGGCAGCAAAAATTGTTCTGGAGGAATTCTTGTGGTGCAAAATCTGAGAGCTTATTTCATACTTTAGGCTATCTAATGTGTGTGTGCAGGAAATATGTGCACAGGGAAGGATTAAACTTTCTAGTTTAACAGCTAGTCACAAGGACCAAGGCTGACCTCAAACAGAAACCCAGGCGATCTCTTCTTAGCTAAAAGATAAAGCAACAATAAAACATTGCAAAAAATTCCCATGGGTGGCAAAAAGCTGGCATTCCGTTGCCGAGGAGTGGCCTCCCCATGGCTACAGGTCTGCAAAACAGTGAAGCAAATTTTTTGCTTTTGTAAAATAGTTGGAAGATCGAGGCCCTTGACTCCCTACTTCTACCTTTAATTTTGTCATGATCAAGATCAAGATCAAGGCCCTTGACTTTTGTCTTGGTTGATTGCTCCTATAGCTGCACACTAGATATCACTTTTGTCTAGGCAAGGTGGAAACATAAGGCTAAAACATTGTTTCCAGTGGCCTCGCGTGGCCTCTTTCTGGAATAATGAAGTTAATAGGACTCACAAGCGTGCACTGAGAGCCTTATATGGAGATTACGAATCTACGTTTCAAGAGCTTTTAGATAGAGATAAATCAAAGACAATACAAAAAAAGAACCTACAAATACTCATGACTGAAGTTTATAGAACAATTAACCATCTAAACCCAGAATACATGTGGGAATTTTTCACCAAAAGAGATGTGCCCTATGGCCTTCGTAGTAGTGAATTATGTAAGATCCCCTCTGTGAATTCTCAGCGTTACGGAATAAACTCCCTATGATTTAGAGGAAGTCTTTTGTGGAATGCACTAAGTGATGAGATGAAATTAACAACTCCCGCAAAAAATTTTAAAAAAGAAATACGACACTGGGATGGCAAAAACTGTACGTGCTAAATCTGCACATAGCAAGTTTCTTTTTATTGGTTCTCTTTCTTTTTCTTAATTCTTTATTTTAAATCTATTAATGTAAAAATAGTATTGCATTATAAATAAATAGTTGGTATTAATTAGTTTTTAACTAGTATTCAAAACCAACTGTAAAAAAGTGTTGAATATGAATATGAATATGAAAGGCGTAAAGCAACAATTTACCGAAGGAAACTGATAAAGCCGTGAATTTACTGACAGAAGCGATTTTTTAGCTAGAGTTCCTTATTTTTATGTGGTGCAGTGATGCAAGAAGGGGCATTTTCAACGCTCTTTTGATTATGTCATGACAAAACGTGCGGTCATTTACCGATGAAAGTCATTGAATCTAGATTTACTGACGAGATCACCCATGAGATCACCGACGAGATCACCGACGAGATCACCGAAAGTTAGGGGCTACCACATCCCCAAACCCCGCCACTAGCTACACCCTTGATTGTTTCTTTGATGCCTGTCCTTTATCAAGGTCGTTAGCCAAACATCTACAATGCAGTCAGCGTGACCACATCTAGGGTAATATTAGTTATAATATCCTAAATGAGAATCTATCAAGTTTGAAGAGTTAATGGGCCAACAACTTGAAAGGAAATGAGGTCATATAGCCAACACTGGTGAGAAAGGTTAGAGCTGATGTCGTTACTAACTTGAGACTTTTCCTAGCCTGCTTACAATATTATTTGTGAGGAAATATTTTCAAAAGTAGATGCTTTGGAAACAAATAAACGCCTCCTGCCCCCACCTCTGATGCTATTTTGTAGCATAGCTAATACATGTATGGTATTAAGATTCATAAACATAGAATAAGTAGTTTTCAAAAATTTGATTCTGCAAAGGTGAAAAATAACTGCAACCAATTCTAGCTGGCAAAGCCCATGAAGAACAAGACACCCCAAGTTATTTCTATAAATGCTATCAGAGTTAAACTGACTAAGATAAATGTCAACATATTGAAGCTATAAGCAACTTAAGAGCTAACGATTTTCTATATTCCAGCTAACACCAGAAATTCTTGATACTTTTACTGTTACGGGTAAAGGCATACACATGACAGCTTGCTTTGCCCATGCTTAGAGATGTAGCTACCATACTCTCTTTGAGACAGGGGCTTTTAGAGACTTTTGGCCTGCAAAACTAGATCTTGTATTGTGAAAGATGAGATCTATAATGTGACTACAGATTTTGATTTAGAACATTGCAGTGGTGACAAATATCAAGAGCAAATGTCGTCTTTGCAAAGTCTGAAATATTATATTTCAAATACAGAATTTGCAAGTTAGTGAAGGCTAATGTCCAGGGGGGATGTCCTTTAAAAAGACTCCGTTGTCCTACAAATTGCACTGTTTTGTCTTTTGAGAGTGATACATCCCACATTCATAGGGTTCATGCACTGGTTTCGCCCCGCTTCAATTAATTGCCTCTCCTTCAAACAATAAGACCTTCACTAGGAATATACCGTGAGTAGCTAAATGTGGAAATTCTATCGTAATGTTTGAACGTTCTGGCATAACTGCAAATGTGGGATCTAGCTGTACTGAAACACTGAACTCTCCTGCATTTGATTTGTTGAATCCATGATATCGAACAAAGGCTCTTTTAAATAAACGATCCATGTGACACTGGTATTTTGCGCCCACTTTTGATTGAAAATATAGTCTTAAAATTATTTCATTGTCATCTATATTGCAACTGTGACATTTCACTGCACACTACACACATCTTGTCGCTATTCAGCTCTCTTATTCTATGCAAAACCTTTGATGACTACCTCAAATAACGGCTCATGACTTACACTGCTCTAGAGAGCTGTAGTAAGAAAGGAGCAAAAAAAGGAAGCTGCCCTTGAGAAGGCTTTTGATGCAGCAATCAGAAATGGGATCCCGTTCACCTTACACCGGAAAATCAGAGCTAAGACCTGTGCCGCCTTTGACGGCTTTGGAAAAGCAGCGTTTTGCAAACGTATCTTAGCAAACAAATTCTAGTATGTTCATTTTGAACCTCTGTCTTTATTCATATTGTCAAATCGGTAAATTGAACGAGCGGATGTTGTGGCATTTCTTTGAATTGCGATCACAAGAGATCATCGAACATAAAAGCACTCGCAGTTGTAGCTAGTTGCTGGAGGTCAAAATGTGAACAGTTATGCCTGTCCAATTCTATAAGATGATTAGCGTCAATCAGTGACGGTTTCACAAATAGCCATTATCTCGTTCAGATGCCTGAAGTGTAGAGAATTCAAAATGGAGTGCTCGTTTTTCCTCATATTTTTCTTTCTGGCCAGCCCTGACTTACTTGCTACCAATTCACTTCGAGTTCGTGATCTAACCGTTAAGCGTGGATTTGAAACATTGCTCAAAACAGAGCATTTGCGCGTCGTACCGAGTGATTCAATCGTCTGCCGAGTTGAAATTATACCAGATCCGATTTGCTTGCGTTTTGGCAATATTACCTCTGATAGATTTTATTGCGACCTAAATGGATCAAACCAAGTTTCTTATATTCACTCAGGATCTGTAATAGCAGATGTTGATTGTATCAAACTGAAACTCTTAAGATTCTATGAAGACAGAACAGAAATAAAGGTAAGTAAAACAGTACATAAATGCTTTTGTATTCCATAAACGCAGTGTCATTTACTAAACGCAATTTCTTCTTGGTTAGATACTCCTCTAGAATATACGATGTTAACAATGCTGGGTAGGTAAAACACACACTGAGGCTTGTATAAACTTGGTTTCACTTTGTAAAGTAAGTATAAAAGATGCAGTTTATTGATGGACAACATTGAAGCAAATCTATGGTGTGCAGGCTCCCCAAAGTGGATCTAAAGATCTACATCTTCATTTTATATTGAAGTCAAAATAAAGTACAATGTTTAACAAGCCTTTTCAAGCTGCAGTCAACAGTATGTAAATAGGAACTTCCGAATGTCCAGCAGGGACTAGTTACATGTTTGCAATACCAGGGTTAAAGCTGGTTAATGGAAGCTGTCCAAAAGACTCGAAAAGAAGTTTTATGGGGTTAAGCTCGTGCTTCAGGTAACAAAGGGCTTGACAGAGTGCCATTGATGGAAACTACTATATAAGATCTATCTGAGTTGTGGACTGTCTAAATATTAGAATTCCGATGTAGCACAAATGTATTGCTAGAACTGTTCTTACAATTAATCGTACTACTCAATAGATTTAATTACCATTTGCAGAATGCCTGGTGCAAAAAATTATGTGTGCAATAACATACCATGCCATGCTGCACCATAACTTATCATACCACACCATAAACTACAATAAAATGCTACATCATAACACAGCATACCTTACCATACTCCATACACCACAATACCATACCATGCCATGCCACACCACTCCATCAAACACACCATGCCATACCACGCCATGCCATTTGTCTACCTTCTTACACTTTATCCTGGTTTCAAAACATATCACTGTTAACTACCTCCTTTTAGGCAAATCATCCCATTGACATTTATATACCATAGCAACGAGTAACAAATATTTGAACAATCATTTCATCAAGAAAGCATCTCGATCTCATCACTCGTAACAATAGCGTAATATAGATGCAATATTCCTAGAGGCTAACCACAAAAACGTCACCGAAGATTTGCTCAGTATCATACCAAATACTACAGTATATCTCTGTTGATAAGTAGGGAGTAGCATAGAATACCAACTGAGCTGTTCAAGTTATAAGCGTTTAAGTCAGTAGAATGTCTACTCGCACTCGCGATACGACCAAGCAATGTGATATGAGTAGCTGGCTTTCATGACTTTTTCTTACTAAAGGTGTTTTGTACACCATAGAACCAGAGCATTATCCAGAATCCAAAACGTGGCTGAGTGAAGAAAATTTCTATTGAATCATACATTAATGCATATTAATATTTTTATGTGTAGCTTTGTTCTGTAGATTCTGATATATTTGTATCAATTTGTTCCCTAAAACCATGGTGCTATAGAACTTTAAATAGCAGCAACATGTTACATCCATGCAAAAGTTTGCTTCTAGTATGTATCAGAAAGCTATGCTAAAGGAAGTTATCTGCAACTATCTTGCCTTCCATGGGGCATCTTCTTATGCTACTTTCAAAACCTCCCACACATGGCACACAGAAGCCAGCGTCACGCCAGCTATTAACGCCTCGTTACCTGCGATAAACACATATAATAATTAGGTCTTTTCCCTTCTCATCCCTACTGACAACAGTTCGGCGTTCTAAGGCAATTTGGATTTACTTAAAGCAGCTTAAAGCATTTTGAAAGAGCGACAAAGTCTATCACAAGCCTTCCGTGGTGAAGATGATCGTAAATTAGGCCACAAATGCAATTCATTTTCGCAATGCATACATCAGACGATTACAGCTAATAGCATTAAGAAAATTGAAAGATAACCCTAATCATGTCTTGTACAGCTGACTTTTTCTTCTCCGACCGCGTGACGATATCGAAGGATTTTGCTTATGTTTGTCAGTGAATGGATATATTTGTACTGTTTGATTAGCGTTCCACATCCTTTCCCAATATGTACAAGCACAATACAAATATGTTGCATATTTGTGTGTTTGTGTGTTTGTGTGATATAAGATATCAGTACTTTGCTTTCATATATTGCAAATCATTATCCAGTCTTGGTCTATTCGATCAAAAGTAATTGCTTCCTTTATTTTGACTCTTTTTTCTGAGATTTTGTTAATATTGAATTAGTTCCTTCTCTCTCTACATTGACTTCGTTTCTTCTTTGTTTCTTCATGTTTTCTTCTTCTAACTTTCTTTGAAGGACTCAAATTCCTGAAGAAACTGTTTGTATTGAATAAAAATTCTATAATCTATTTCTTTCAGGTTATCAAAGTCAAAGTTACTGTTGAAAATAGGCCCAAAGAGGAGAAATTGTCTGGTGAAGTTATTATTGTTGGTAGAATTGAAGGTGAAGCCTCATTTGGAAAAGACATTCTGCCATCTTTCATTCAAAAACACATTGACATGTGCAACATTGAATTTTCTGCAACAAATACAAATTGGCCAGCAAGTGGGAAAGTTCTTTTGAAAGGAAGCCAAGGAGAAGAAGCATCAAAATGTCGCACTTTCAACGCTACGTACGTTCACGATGGATCATATATTCCGAATGTTGATTACATCCCATTTGTACTGACTTGGAGAAATGAAGCAGGACGCTGGAAGGTAAGATAGGGCACCTCTTCACATCTGTTAAAGTCTAAGACATGCTAGAACAGCTTTTGTTACCATTTTCTCTTTCATCGTAAATCACAATCAACTTGACTTCAAATACTAACTAAACAGAACAGATATTTTCACATAAAAAGGGACTGAGGGAGCACGTGTGAAGACACCAACTACGTAAGAGCAAAATGACATAGATTTCACAATAACTGCAATATTTTGCTATATCTATTTCTTTGCATTTCCTACAGTAGTTGAATTGATTTCTGTTATTTTTTACTATTGATTTATCTATTTACATCATAGTTATTATTTGTCAGAGAAATGCCTAGACACTTATCGTTAGGAGATAACGCGCGCAACTAGGGGAGGAGTCCTGGGGTATAGACCCCTGCTCCATTCAGCAAAAGAATAACAGTGCCTTTCTTGTAGTGCCCTCTCTATTCAAAGGGGTGTTTCCCTTACATGGAAAAAGCCTGGTCCCCAATTCCCCCCCCCCCACAG
>WIPJ01000812.1:96897-129260 GCA_018155075.1 Cassiopea andromeda | reverse complement strand
CCCCCCCCCCAAATGCAAAGTCCTCCTACGCTCACGCTGCCATTGTTCTTCTGAATATGGAAGAAGAGCAATGGTAGCCAATTTTAATATATACTTGTAATACATACTTATATATATAATATATATATATATATGTAATTATTACTGATATATAATTTAATATATAATATATACTTCTATGCTATTCGTTGTAGATGCATGCTCAATGCAAAGAAAGAGAAATCAAAAGAACTTTACTAATATTAATGTAGGAAGTTTGTCAAACACTCAGTCAATAAAGAATCAGCATGTAATATTTTCACTTTATACTATATAATTTTTGATATCATAATTAAACATCAACTTTTTTCAGACGCTATTTTTGACACCACTGAAGATTGATTCCATTTTGGCCTTTAAGGAAAATAGAGTTATCTCTCAAATATGTGGATAGAGAATCATTCAATTAAAAGATAAAAACATTTAATCATTCATATTGCATTTTAGATTGACAAAAGCTGTCTGAATCTAAATAGGAAAACTTATTGCGTTAACCACATCTACAATTAGCTAGGTGTGCTCCTCATTGTTAGAACTTTTGTTATTACAAATTGGCCAAATCATTGGATTTAATCTTTTGTAACATCTTACTAAGCCAATTTTGTCTTAACGGACCTGTAAATGACTTGCAACTGCATTACTACCGATAAGAAAATTGAGAAATAGTCTCTGTTACATCGCATTTATAGCGACATACAAATTAAAAGACACACCTTTTTAGAAGTTCCTTTAGCATGCTACATACAAATAGATGGCTGCTTTTTATTGATTTAAACGAATAGATTGATGCCAAGCCAATCATGACGCCAATGCAATCATGTTCATTCTAGTTGCATGCAATTAAGCCTGTGAGGACAACAACTGATGTCAAGCCCAACGGACAAGCAGCTGCAAAATTGGTAATAATATTCAGCAGACTCATTCCATAGTATTCTCTAATTCCATGTAAGCGCAATACATCTTCTCACATTGTAGCTATAATTTAAACAATGAAGGAAATTTATTCTTCAAATATGTTTTAGACATCGAAGAAAGGTAAAAGGGAGTTTGCTGCTTGCAACAAAGGTTTGTATACTATCCTTTATCGTTAAACCTAAGATTATATAGCCACTGGAACGTGTTTATTAGGATTATTTTGGTTCAGAGGCATAGAAAATGTTGAAATCTGAGGAGGGTACATGCATTAATAGGCACTTCTGGAGCAAAAAGGAGCTAAGTTCGAAAGAGGCATTTTGCAAAGAGTGGGGAATTACGCATCCCCTGTGCCCCTGTTCCTACATCAGGGAACTGGCCCTTTGCCCTAATTTGACCAGAACCGACTACGTTAATTTTTCTGCGAGATAATTCTTCCAGTAAAAGCCAAAGAAGGAGGTGGTATTCCCTTCTCAACCACATTTATGATTAATGCTATGCAATTTAAGCATTATTTTTTAGCTAGTATTTTTCTTTCCATTGAATTAATCTCTTTTCAAATTTGACTTGTCTATAGCATTTTTTGGATTTAATCAAATCAAGCTACGTAATAAAGTTTCTAGTGAATACCCCTGTTCTATTTTGCAAATCGTATTTCGATTTTTCAACAGAATTTATGATAGAAATTCAATTCCTCTAAGCAAGGATTCGTGCACTGAGATTCTATGTCCAAACTACTACGTAGAAAGAGCTATGGCTTTTGTTTTCTCTTGCAACTTTGAGAAGCATCTCGAGTTATTAACAGTAATGACAAATATATCAGTCAATTGGAAATTCATAAATTTGCAATGAGGTTTTGATTTTTATAGGATGGGTAGGTTTCCAAGAAAATTGTTACTTTTTAAGTAGCAAAACAACAAGTTGGAGAAAAGGAAAGAAGCTCTGCAAAAGGAAGTATGTCATTGTAAACACTAAGACATTTCTTGATTCATAAAATGTCATGATCTATCAGTTTTATATTGCTCAAATCTAAGTTCGCTCAATTCAGTTTTAATGTTTTAAGGCAAATTTTTAAGAAACGCTATATTAGCAGTAAAGCAGATCCCTCAAAGCGACAAATGAAAATGGGCCTAGATAATGCTAAAAGGGATCAAAGCGTTATCCAGCTTTAATCTAATGACTTATAGCAGATATGGCACTTGGGAAAGGCCCATTTCACTTCTCGCTTTGTAAGGATCTGTTTTCATCAATATAGCGTTTCTAAAAAATTTCAATACACAAAAAGATGCACTTCATAACCAGTAAAAAGTGCATGGTATTGTGTATTGAATGATTCTGAAATCCCTCACTCACCATTTCGCTAACTAACTAATTACCTCATTCATTCATTCATTCATTCATTCATTCATTCATTCGGTCATTCATTCAATCATTCAGTCATTCACCCACTCAATAACTCACTCAATCACTGCATTATTCACTCACTTACTCATCATGATCATCATGATGTATCTTTTTATGATTTATATTTAGCAATGCCAATCTTTACACGCCATCTTCAACTTTGGAAAATGTTGTGGTGCAGAAGATCAGGCACGGAAGAGCAATCTGGATTGGTAAGAGTGCTATACTTAACGTCTGAAGAATTATGTTTAGCCAGGGACGTCGAAACCGGGAAGGGGGCAGTGGCCCCCCTTTCTCGCACAAAATTTGTTTCACTACTTTCTACACCATTTTGCAGAAGAAGATACCATAAAAGAATATTTACTATTTGCTCATATTCCGATAGCAGAATCCGGAGCTTATTCTCCTTATCCCTGACGCCGCTGACCAGGCACCTCTGTTTTTAAATTCATTTCGACGCCTTTGGTTGTCTAGCTGGTTAGTAAACATTAGCTGGCTGATGAGTACCGCATTTCCTTTTAAGAACGCTGCAGCGCTCTTTTCAAAATCGAACTTTATGGTGAGGCGTTCATTAGAGGGCGGCGTTTATTACAAAATGAAAGACGAAACCTTACACCAGGACATTTTAAAAGAATTTTTCACTGCTGGGGCATTTGAGAAAAGGGCACTTAAGATAAATGCAGAATCTACATATAAACATGCTTTCAAAAGTATGCTTAAAATATTGCTATTGACCGTAAAAAAATTCATGTAAGTATACAAATATTTCAAATAAGCAAAGATAAAAATGTCGCTGAATCAGAAGGGCACTTAAGTGATGGGGCAAGCATGGTCTACTGGTGGGGCAATGAAAGAGGCTGGTGGGGAATTTCCTCACCACTTTGTATGTTAAAAAATGTCCTGTCTTACACAATGTTTTTTCCCAAATAAGCGTAACAAAGGCTGTGTGGGGAATGTTTTAAAATTGAAAAACTACGTGTTAACAGTATGTAAAATATCAGAGAATGTCAATAACACTTGCTCAATCACAGTCTTCGTTTATTATTTGAACTTTCAACGCGGGTAAATATTTCCTATGAACATACGTATTACTGTTCTTGTTTTTAGGCATCAAAGTTGGTAAGAGAAAAAAGTGGAAATGGAACATCAAAAAGATGAGACAACCATTTTTGAGAAGATTACAAAGACTTGAGAATCAGAAGCTCTCCAAGAACTTATGCGTGTATATTGAAAAAAGCGGTGAATGGAAGCTGCACAATTGCAAGGAAAAAGCAGTTGCATTCTACATATGTAAAAAACTAAGAAAATATAAAATATAGCTACGAAGATAAGACTGTTACTGTAATTATTTTTATCTAATGCCATGTAAGACTCATTTAATTTGTTTATCGAATGATATTGGGTGGGAGTTTGGTATAGGTCATGGGTCGAATATGCTTGGCTAGAATGCGCTTTAATGTTTTGATGCGCGATGCAACACTATTGCCATTGTACTTCTAATGAGAGATGCCCGCACCCAACATGATCAGGCTCTAATTGTCACCCTTTCTCTGTTTTATTCCAATATTTTCAAAGCTCTGTCCTATTGTGACAAAAGTTGTTATTATCGATGGTAAAAGCTGCCATTGTTACGATAATGGCACATGCCAGAATTGTACTACTATATATATACATATATAAATATATATATATATATATATAGGCATATCGTAATCTATATATTTAATGAGCTTCAATTCGTAGACAAGACGGATAAATCGAATACAATGAGTTGATTGTATTCTTGTTATGCCAGAATATACATGATATTACCAACAACGAGAACAATTTCATTGTTTCCTTATTGAAGACTAGGGGCGTAGCCATTGGGGGCGTGGAGGGATGCCCCACTCCCAACATTTAGCCATCGTTGCATAACTGATAATAGATAATTCACCCGTTAAGTAAAGTCTCCAGGGTGGAGGAGGATCCCTTGATTTGCTACTAAGCGTTATGGAAAAAACAGAGCTGGGAGGGGGGTTTACATAGTAGCTGAACGTAGCACTGGAGAGTTTTCAGATCAGCCATTTTCTGCAATGAAAAAACGTTTATTTAGCTTGGAGCAAGTTCTCCCTCTAGCTAATACATTCACAAGAGCTTTTATGCAAACACATGCGTGTTTCTTTCACCAAAATCCCTAATCTTTCATTCATTCGTATATTTGAGGGAGCTTGGTGAGAACTTGTGAATCTAACGGCTGGAGAAGTATACACATATCTCTTTCTTTTGGACTCCCTGTACCTGACCTACCGCTACAGTAGAAACCCGTATAAAAGAACCTGCATATATAAAAACCTTAAGGCTGAGATTTCCTCTTTTGAACTCTCTTAGGGGCCACTCATTATTTATGCCTCCGGTTATGGACCGAAGAGAATTATGTTGGATAGATTATTTTTCGGGCAACTTCAAGGTTGGGTATATCATTTTTTGTTGTGTAAAGGTTGGGTAGCATACTTTTAATAGCTCTATATTGGTTGGGTAGCTATTGCTTTTATAGTGCATAAGGTTAGGCAACAAAAAAATTAGCCAAATAAATATTTCTCTTCAGTCCCAACCTGAGGCATAAATAATGAACAGTCTCTTACGAAGAACCTTAAAGAGGCTAAAAATGGGATTTGTTCTTGTATAATGGGTTTCATATTGTGTAATTTAGAAAGTCAAGAGCAGAAATTTGCATAGGCTGTTTATGTCCTGATCAATTTTCTACAGAAAACAAAGCCACGCACAGTTGCTATTCAAATAATACAAAAATCCTTAGAAACTTTTAAGAATTTTTCAGACTCACAACAGATTGCAAAATTATTGAACAAGAACTCAGGCTAAAAGACATTCTCAAGAAGTGTCAAGAATTCTTGTGCTGGAAACAGTATTAATGAGCGCCAGGCATGTATTGTGTAGAACAGTGGCTCTCAATTAATTTTTGCAATGCCAAATTATCTAAGAAGGACTGATATATAGAACCTTGTTAAGAACCTTTCATGCTGGACTTGAAAATACCAAAGTATCTTTGAAAATACCAACCCATTACTTATGAACATATCCAGGCTGCTCTAGAAAAAGCTAGGTTATGTTATGCGGTTTTCTACTGTACACGTTTGTTTTTTATAAGAAAACCATTATTTTGCCAGAGCTTCAATTTTTTTAACGTTTCCCAAAATTGAGCCTGAGATTTTCTTAAATTGTTCTTAACTATTACTGAAATGAACTGGCTGAAATGGTTCACACTTTCGTTATTGATTTGTATACTTGAATTTGAATTCCATCTTTAAACATTTTGAATGCAATAACGACGAAATATCGATTTTTCGCCTATACTTACTTAATTTTTGGCCTGCACCAAAACTTAATTTTGGAAATTGAGCCTCGTGATTTTCTTACGATTTTCTTAAGATTTTGACGATTTGAGCCTCATTTTCTTATAAACATTTTTCTTATAAAAAAACGTGTATTTCATCTGATATCAGGCTGAAAGTGAATTTCACCTGATCATATAATTGACAATAGAAAGAACACAGTAAGTAGAGGGGGTAACGTGATTTTGCTACGTAACGGTAGGAGGGGGTCGAATATTGTATTACGGTGCGCTACAGAGGAGGGAAGAGTCTGAGAATCCTGAAAATTGGCGTTACGTAAATGGTTAATGACCCCTAAAGTGCGATGGGAAGTTTTCATTGTCTGCAAATATGGTTTGAAGGAAGTTGTCTTTGTGGTCAAATTGGGGGGGGGGTTTTCAACCCCTCCAGCAATTTCCCTTCGCTTCGCCCCCGTTGAAGACAGTGAAAAGCTCGATGTTCGGCTATTCAAACACTTCCAGGGGGCAAAGGAGCTGAATTTTTCCGAGTGTTTTAGAAGAAATACGTGTGTGCGACAAATGCTTGGGAATATTTGTCGATTACATGTGCCTTTCATATGAAAACGTGCGCAAGAAAATTGTGGCTCATGCAAAAAGTGATTATTTCTTATTAAAAAGTCATGTATTTCGCCTCTGATCCGCTACTTTTGCCAAGAATTTGCTGACTCGATGGCACCTGGGGGGCACTTTGCCCCCCCTTTGCCCCACTTAATATCCGCTACTTGATGTTCGACTACTCCAGTTTGGAGAGAGCAAACTGTCGTTGTTGTTGTTGGTTGTTATCATCATCATCATTCATTGTAATTATTACTCAACATTGCCTTGTTACCTTGTGTTTGTGATTTCAATGGTGCATTTCATTCTTTTGGAAATGGCGGGGTTTTACAAAGAGGAATATGAGGTAAGACAGTGAGAAAGTCGATTGCTTTAAGCTGTTTGCTGTAGTTTGAAAGAAAAATGTATAGTTCCTCAGCAATTCTTGAAAAACCACTACCACGGACGCGATTTTTAGCTTGATTTAACTGGTATAGATCAGCCCTAAGATTAGGACTGTTATTGTTGGATGCTAGTCAAAATTGAATAACAGTGTCGAGCAAACGTAGCTAAGGAACTTTACAGTAAAATAGCAATACATCTAAGATTGCTTGTATATGATATAATCTAGGGCATTCATTTTTATTTTGGTTAAATTAGCATAATGTCGTAAATATTGATCATATTTTGGAAATCATTTCAAAATGCATCTACTAAATAGTAGAATCAATCTACTGCATCAGATATTGAAATCTTGGAGTTGTCACTTCCTTCTTTTAATTCAGCATTTGTTGTTAGTGATATTGTTAAGATTTTTAGTAAGAAGCCTATTTTACTCCCCCTTATATTCTCTTAAGTTGGAAGCGTGATTGGGTATTGAATTTTGAGCAAGTCCTTGCTTCACAACTTTATGGAAGTTGGGGCTATGAGTCCATGGTACTCCCCTGTTTTGATGGTTCTGCTATTAGGAAGTTATGCAAGGGTTGGTTTTGTTGTAGGTTGAGAGAATTATTTCATGTAGGTTGGCAACAGATGGCAAGATATCCTACTTGGTGAGATGGAAAGGTTATAATTCTAATGATGATACTTGGGAACCAGAGGAGAACCTTCATGGATGCAAAGACCTTATTGTTGATTTTTTTAAGGAAAGAGATGCTATTCCTTCTAAAAAGGTTAGTCACTTATCAGCTATTTTTTCTGTTATTATTAGGTGGTTGAGCTTATAGGCTAGGATTATTAAAATATGGTATTATTGTAGATGGGTTGCACATATTTGCATGTTTCCATCTTAAAAAATCTACTGCAGTTTTAGGTCAAGATTAGTATAACTCTTTGACAATTTATGTTTTGAAGAGCACAGGCAGCAGTCTGAAACATACAGGTATATTATTTGGTGTAGTGCAGCTTAAATCAAATGCTTTTTGATATACATGTGCAGGCTTTTCTGGGAATATTATGATAGGAGTGCTAGCTATTACACACCAAAAAGTATTAAGGTGTGTGGTGGCATGCAATCTTTGAAAAACAGGTTTAGAAGCAATCTCCCCATATATAAACAGATTTCTAAAGGCCAGTATACAATAAATCATTGCCATTCCTTATGAGATTTGGTATTAAAAGTTGTCAGAAATGGCAAATAAGGAACACTGGATTCATCATAACCCAAGAAACTAGCAATGACAACTTGCATCAAGCAATCAAGGCATGCAATATTTTGCACGCCTTGAAAGTTGCAAGTGTGTACCAAGGCATGCATGTGCAATGCCATGCCTTTCCAAGAAAAGTTTGATGTGGTGCTTAGTTTTCTTTAGATGAGCATGAAAAGGAGATACTAACTGTAATAATGGCTTTAGTAAATACACATTATTTCATTTTTGCTACAGGATGGATGCTTGGTACTGCATTTGAAAGCACGCCCCCCAAGGTCTGACTATTCTCCAAATAGTAGCTTAGAATATACTGATTGTTCTCCAAAAAATACACCACAGAGATTGAATCATGTTAGAAGCAGGAGGCATAAACCTCAGCATCACTCAACTGATGGTAGTGACCACCTAGTAACATATGGCACACTTATCAAGGAATCACCATATTTTGAAAGACTGAGATTGACTCCAGAGAGGCTAAACCATGCACTTGAGAAAGCAAAGCGGGAAAGAGGTAAATTAGTTTGATATATAAACTATTTCATGAGTATTCAAATTATTACACTTTAAATAGTGATTGCAGTGCTTTGGAAGCTATTTAGTCTGCTAGATGCATGAGTGAAACATTTATTGGCTACTTTACAATTGTTTATTAAATTTGACACTTTCTAAGATAATTGGATACCCAGCTGTATTTCCTGGGTGTTGCTATAAGAAACTAAGTAAAAGTCAAATTGCTTTTCAACCATTGCTTGAAATCAGGACATACTATAATTCATTGAATGAGCCCCAACCTCCAAATCAGCCCCCCTGTCAAATAATCACCCACCTCATAAAGCATTTTTGCAAAGAAGCCTCCCCCCTCAAATAGGCTTCCACGGGTTCTTATTCAAAGAAATCATAATTACAGAATAATATCTTATTTCAAGAAAACCCCCATAGGATAATAGCTATAGCTATTCAGTATTACTTCCTTTGACTGAAGATAAAAAGCAAAAGGAAATGGGATTTTCTTGATGATAATGAAGAAATTGATGATTAATAAATTTCGCTTGGGAGATAGCCCTTTTGCAATTTTTAAATTTATGTCATAGAGAAAATTATGTTGTTTTTATGTCAACCATTGAGGAAAATGCCAAACTTTGAAATAGGCTCTCCCCTCAAATAATCCGTCCCCTTGAACAAGACTCAGCCAAAACTTCATTTTTGCAAATAAGCTGCTAGTGTGCTAACCACAATTACAGCTTTGAAAATAAAGGTATAAATGGAAGCTTATAATAAATGCCTGTTCACAAATAATAATTTTCAAAAGACAGGTAATAAGAAGTAAATTGATTATCATCTGTCTTTTGAAAATCAAACAGGCACCAATTATAAGCTCCTTTTATATCTTTAAGATTTTAAGTTTAAAAAACGTTATTGCCATTTTTTTTATATTGCCATGTTTAACTTCATGCAACTTTTACTTTTGTAAGTACTGCAGATTATCGCATTAGGGGTCCACACATTTTGCCTTCCCCTATCCACGCCTGCCCTCACTTTTTGCTTAACAACCCCCTCTCCTTGTCCGTGCAGACACTGAGTTGGAAGACAATCAGAGAGCTGCAAAAACTATGAGAAAATAACTGCCCTTTGAAGGAGACATGAATACTGTACTTAATCCTTGTTGACCTCGTTTATTTTTCAATCTTTAACACAGGAAGGTGATGATAAATGACCTGGAAATGCCCTCTTCTCTCTTCCAGAGACCCAACTGAAAAGGATGCCCACTTATGGCTAAGTCCCCTCCCTCCTCCCCCGCCTTCTTTTGTCCGCATTATTGCTAACCCTCTCCCTCTCCAAAGGTGCGGACATCCTTTTTAGATTCCACTCAATTTAGGCTCATTGTAGAATCAGATATATTTAGTTATGCAGGTCATGTATTGAGCAGAGTACCACGCATATGCTACATCAAATGAAATGGCTTTGTGCTTATTTCCATTTCTCTGTCCTGTCATAGTTACAACAATTTTACTTTTTTTCATTGACATTTTCTGCTCCAAATTTGTCTTTACTTCAAATTTTTGTAATCTGTTCCTGTTAAACAGATATCCCCTATGTCCACATCACTTTGGTGATTTCTATTCTTCCATCAGGATCCGTACGGGTTTTGGAAAGTTTTGGAAGGTTATGGAAATTGATAAGGCCATTTTCCAGGGCCTGGAAAGTGTTGGAAAAGGGAGGCTTTTCAAATTGGCTATGAAAAAGTTTTGGATTGTTGTTAGGGAAAATTCTAAATAATCCGATAATGAAGATGGAAAGTTTAATATTTATAATACAAAACATAATCCACCAAAAAATTATAAAACATATCGTCATAAGTATCGTTTCGCCATTTTGATGGGTTTCAAAATATCAACGCGAATGCATTCATGATTTTGGATATTTGGTAATTTGGCTATCAGGAAATCAAGAATATTATTCCTGATCCAGTGAGGCATGTAATTTGGACATTGCTCTCAGGAAATCAAGAATATTATTCCTGATCCAGTGAGGCATGGTCGAACTACCAGAAGCTCTACCTATTCACACCCTTTCCAAGTTACACTACCTAATCCACGAGCTCTATTTCACAGATCTTCTTTCATTCCTAGAACTCAACTGTGGAACTTATTGCCACCCACTACTTTCCCTGAATCCTACAATTTGTCATCTTTTAAATCTAACATTAGCAAACTTGATCTTGTCTCCCTTTCTACTTAAACTTCCCCTCATTTTCTCAGTTTTTCCTTTGTCGGGGCTTTGTTATAGGCCCTACGGCCTTTCCCCGACATTACTCACTAAAAAAAAATACATTAGAAGACATTTAAAGCGAAAGAGTTGCAAATTATTTCATGAGATCACGTCTATAATAGTTTTAGTACCTAACATTACTTGTTTGTATAGTTTAGTCTTTATACCTTAATCCATTCTTTCATTTCATGCTATCAAATTTTTTCTAAGTCTTCTATTATATTAGCATTTGTTTTGTATATTTAAAATTCCATGTTGACCACCCAAATCTCTTCCGATTGGTAATTACAACAATGTGGCATTATGAGTTCATGTCTGCTTTTATGTCTTCAGAGCGATTGTCACCTGGGAGCAGTAGATCCCCCAGTCGGAGCGCCACAGAGAAACACCAAGATTGGGTGCTAAGACGGGGCAAATTCACATCTCACGTGATGCCAAGATATGCATATAGTAAGCCCAATGTGACATCATCGAAACGAGGTAGAAGCCGGTGGGGACCTGTGCTTTTCCAAGTGGTTTTAACTGCTTTCTTCTCTGTATCACTAAGTATAATTCTTTTTAGCTTTCTTATTTTCGATTTATCTTAGAGATGTTTGTTTCTAGCAGGCTGTTTTAATGTTAATGTTTCTTGTTCGACATCGGAGTATCGTACATTAATGTAATTCGAATAACAGCTTCTTGTTGGTTCTTGTTTGTTTGAAAATAATTTTGAATTCTTAAGCAACAAGCATCTATGGAGCTATTTTTGGTTTTAGTGGTAAATGTTATAGCTTTTAAGACAAAGCATATAGTTTTAAGGCTTTTTAATGACTTAATTCCTATATTTTGGTTTTTCATTATGTGCATTTAATTTTTTGCGTCTTATGTTATTTTTCTTACACAGATTGGTTGGTTATATGTCTTTACTATAAACTGGTGTACCCGATGGTTTAGGGGGTGCTACATCTTCCAATACTGTCATACCATTCGGCAAAACTTCAATTCTCCAATTTTCTCGAACTAATTGGTAAGCTTCAAAATATTAACTGGCATTTTCAGTACCAGGATTTCTAATTAATATGCAAAGCTTGTGGTTTCGATAGTAAATAAAGGTAGTCCCGTATACTTTCGTACGTAGGGGGAGTACCTGTTAGAGAGGACACTTATCCTGAGCCATCGGCATGTGAAGTAGGGTGGCCAGGTCCTTTCCTCGCCGCCTTTATCTCCCCAGTGTTCCCACTGGGTACCCATTTGCTGCTGGGTGAACAGTGAGCGAGCGTTCAGTCAGGGGCATCGAGTCGGGCTCAAACCGTAGACCTTCCGTATGGGAGGCATGCACTCTAACCACTATGCTACCTCGCTCATAGTTTCGATAGTACAAAGCAAATATTTAAGATACGACAATAACGAATGTGAAAAATGGGCGTGAATCATTATCCAGGCATCTTAAGAGTATAGTGGCCAACGCCCATCATAATGCTAAACACCCCAACAATCATCTCTTAAGTCCGTCTCTGATTTTTCCTAGTAATTTTTGTGTTACTGATTTCTGTTGTCATGCTTCAATCTATTGAGATTTTTCTATTGGCTCTCGAAGACTCAGTGCCAACGTTCAATCCATACCTACTTTAAGGTAGCGTCCACACTGATGCGTTTTCGCATGAAAACGCATGCAATTAGATGCGTATTCCAATGAAAACGCATACCATTAGATGCGTTTGTGCACTTAAGATGCATTTAGATATATTTAGATGCATCTAGATGAATGCGTTTTCATACGAAAGTGCATTCGTGTGGATGCTACCTAAGACAATTTATTATTTTGTAGCAAAGTACTAGATCGGGCCTCTGCAACAGGTGTACGCGCCACTTGTCGCGCATTTCGTCATGCGAATTGGCGCGTAGCAAGTGTATTGAAAAAATAAAGTAGGAAATGAATTATATCAGTACTCGTGGATGGTGCTAATTAGGAGTGTTTTTCCGAGCTCAAAACTTTTGCATCTATGGCACCACACTTGCAGTATTCTAAACTACTGAGATGGAGGCACGCCAGGAAGTAGGAGTAGCTTTTATCTGTGGCGCTTCTTACTTGCTAGCATTGCCAAAATGGCGCATGACAACTTCTAGTTGAGAAGGCCTGTGCTAGATGATAGTCAGCAATAAGTATTGGTGGAGGCCGAAAGGCTCACAATTGACTTAGAGCAAATATTTCTATAGGCTAGTCAGGGTGGCCGAGAGAATTCAGAAGCCCCGGGCAAAGAGAAAGACAAGCCCCCTGCGACCGAAGCGAGCAGAAAATTTTGAGGGTCTAGACATTACGTATGGAAAATTACAGCTGGTTTGCTTTATGAGGCCCCCAGACCTTGAAGTATTGGGCATTATGAGGCCCCTTGGAGCTTGTGGCCCTGGGGCAATTTGCCTTCTGTCCCCCTCTCGGCGGCCCTGAGGCTAGCACCCCCCAGTATCCGTCTGTTAGGCTTTTCATTAAGCCTAGCGCACACAGCACGATTTTTGTCGCTGGCAACAGAGATCTTGTCGTCGGCGACGAAAACGAATTTCTAGCATATTTGATATTGAAGATCGTCGTCAGCGACAAAATTCTTTAATATGTATTTCCCGCACGCAGCAAGTTTTCGTCGCCAGCGACAAAAATCTTCGTCCTCAGCAACGAAAATCGTGCTATCCGTCTGTTAGGCTATTTCTTAGCCAAATATTACGATGGATATATTTTCACAAGTAGACTCTTCGTTTTTGTAAGAATAAAACTTATGCGGCTCAGATGCACTGAAGTTTAAGAATAATTTAAGATTGTTGCAAAACTCAAGCTCCGTCAACACTTCGAATTTTGTGTATTCGAGAAATAAAACCGCTGTAAATTAGCTGTGCACTATTGATGCAATATTTATTGTTCTGCTCCACTTTTGTGTTGCTTTATTAAGAAGTAAGGCACCAACAAACATTTGAATCTGTTCCTTGGATTTTCTGGCGAAGCTATGCCATTGGAACTTGAGAATGATATAAGACAATTTTTAGGCTCAAAGACAAAAAAGTTTAAGAATATTAAGGTACAGTAAAATACAAGGTATTTTTATAGGAAAGCAGAATGTACTGGGTTTTTAAGCACGATGACTTCAGTTGCAAGGAATTTTATTATGCTACCTCCTCTGATTTGCTGCCTGTAAAATACATGTATTTTACTCGATTTTACCTCCGTTTCCCCCAAGTCCTTGGGGTTTGGAGTGTGCCTCCGAGAGGACTTTAGTTCTGGAACGAGCATTTAAGACCGGACGCCCTTCCTGACGTCACCAATGGCCGGCGGTGGGCCTCGAACCCAGGACCACGTTGGTATGAGCCGAGTGCATTACTGTTAGGCCACAGCTGCTCAAGTAAAATACACGTATACAATGTCTGCCAAAAGTTCTTGGAACACCCGTACAGTGTTAGGAATTTTCGACCCCATCCTATTTTCGCTGCAGAAAAGACAATTGTGAGCTTACTTCCCCCTTCATACAATGTTGAATCGATAGCCGAAGCCCTTAGCTACACTTTTTTTATAAAAAATCCATGATTTTGCCTGAGCCTCAATTTGAAAGATACTTAAGTTTTTACAGGTCATCTTAGGATTCGGGCCTAAGAAGCAATTTAGCTTCAACTTAACTTGTCGACAAGTAAGAGGCGGATCTTTAGGAAGTTTGCAAAGGGATTGAAGGCTGAGAATGGCTTGAAAAGAACATTTCAGTTAGTAAAAGAATTCTTACTATGTTTTTCCCTACTGCGCACGCGTTGATACTAAACTAACCTGGGTTCGCCCCAGATTTCGTTTACACTACAAATTTGAAATGCACAAGTGTAAACGCGACTACAACTAACCTGGGTTAGTTTTAACCTGGGACGCACCCAGGTTAGTTTGTGTAGTGTAAACAGGGCTTAAGACTCAAGAAAAGTCCCATTTTTCGGCAAATTCGGGTTGTGCACCTGTAACTTGTGTTTCTGTATGCGCCAAGACTGTCCCATGTGTTTCAGGTTTGGTTCACGTATCGACGCTTCAATTGAACAACTGAACTCTTTACTACTGCAAATGATGCCTGCGAACAACAACTAAAAACTGACTAGAAAAATGATAGATACACAAAAAAGATAAAAAAAACTAGGATTGACGGTTGTCAATTGGCGAAATCAATCAATATCTTAATTAAATGTCACTATATAGTACCTCTCCGATCTACACTTGCTGTTTAGCATCAGGGGTTCCCATCATGAACCCTACACACCCCACCAAGACTTTTCTTTAGCTTTGCCCCTGCCTATAGCCTAAAGTTTTATATTTTTATTTCAAATAGTAAGAACCCTTTCAGCTTGATACTCAAGCTAGGATCTTATGGTTCATTTTCTATCGAATACTCTCAAGTGCCAAATGAACGGGGGTCCTAATAAACAGGCGGTTCGGAAAAATTCCGAAATGTAATAAACGGAACGGTCAAAATAAACGGGGGGGGAGGGTTCGGAATTTGTGAAATGGCTTTAAATGATTTCTTTGTGAAACTGCCCGTTAACAAATACCCTGCCATATGGAAATGTTTGGTGCCCTGGTGGATTACAATTATTTGAGCATCGATGAAGGATTGATTGGCAAACAGGATGATCTTACTTCTTACTCCCAGGTGCCATATAAACGCCCCCGCCTCGCTTATTATTTTTCGATTTTTGCTCAGCCCCCTGGATCTTATTAGGACCCCCATTTATCAATTTTAAGGAAATATATTTCTTTTACGAACCCCTCATTGCATTTCCTTTCATTGTTAGTACTTTTCACGCCCACTATTCAAGGCAAAATAGAGTGCTTCTGAAAATATTTTAGCTCTATACTTTATTAAAACCTTTTTTTATTCTTTCCATCATTTAGATGTGCAGTTCTAGTGAAAAACTGTAAAATTCAACAGTTAATTATTTAGTGGCCCAAGGGTGTGAGAAAGTAAAAAACAGTAAAAGGATAGATTTAGGTATGAAATGATACCCGAAACACAACCAGAAATGGAATTGTTAGAGGAGGTCGCATTTATCCACCCCGTTTTGCTAAAAGCAAGAAGTTCAATGTTATCTGCAGCCAGAACTTACAGAACTTAATTCTTCAACACAGCATCGTTGTTTGTGCAGTTCTAAGTATATAACCAGGCCACCAGATATTTCCACCAGGGCCCCTATGGTGCCATTGAAGTCCGTGGGGGGCGCTAAGGTATGGAAAATTTTTACAAATTCTTCAATTTTGCTCGAGATATGTAAAATCGTATCAATCCTTGCTCACAATACACATTAATGCTATAGCCCAAATTGGCACAAAGTTGGTGTTCAGTTGGATATCGAAGAGTAAATTTGAGTTATTTTGCACGAATCTAAAAGGGGGTAGTCCCCCAAAGTTCTGTTTGGAGTTCCCTTTGTTACTAAAGAGGCCTGTGACCCCACAAAGGAGTAGCCCATAAGTTGAAAAGTACTGTGCTACATAAAGGACTTCAGACTTTCCCACCGAATTCGAATGCTGACGTTGGGAAGAATGACGCGTATTTTGTCAAGGAAACGTACAAGTCGTTTCAATTTCAATATTTTTGATCTGAAAATGCTTCATGACAAAACTGAAAAGGTAAATATGATTAAAATATGTTTCTGATACTGCTCTATAGTTGCTGTATGCCGCCTTTTTGGAATGGGACAAAGTTGTCCCTCCATCTCAAGATATAGCATAGGAGTAGATTCCAAAACTTTGCCTCAAAATCCTCAAGGTAAGTTTTGGAATCTAATACTATGCACCTCAGCTATGTTTTGAGATTGAGGAACTTGCCATGTTGCTGGGGCGGGGATCACCTTATCAAATCAATCTGATTACCAACTCTGCTTCACTTTTATGTCATGTCTGCTATTGTTACATTTTCACAAGAATTGAGGCTAACGTAGTCGGTCGAACATGGTTGAGGTTAAACTTTTTCAGAAAAAGAGAGATATACCTGGTCCCTCGTTGAAAAATAAAGGGTCAGGAGCACAGCAAACAGGGTGTAGCAAGAAACACTCCAGTTGACCATTAAGCATTTGTAAAATTATGGATTGGTTAGTAAAATCTGGCACTGATTAGCAAATCCACCATTTATGTCCCCTATTCAAACAGAGATTTTTTCTGTTGCTAAGGGTTTGTTGCAATAAGGCTAAAAGAACTTGACAAATAAAACTTCAGTTCTTTGAGTTGTGCAAAAATAAGCTCTTTGGCTCTCTTGTATCCAGCCAAAGTGGAAATCATTTTATCTTCTGTTTGATTACACTCTTATCTTTTGAAAGGTGTCATATCTTTTACAGATAATGAGAGCATTGCTATATACAACTTAAGGTTTCCTGGCAACATTTAACTGTTGGTAAGAAAAAGTTAAAGTATTGTACTTACTTTTGTTTGTTCCAATCTCTAGACACATTGTATATATGCTGTACCGTTCAGTCATTCAACTGAAATAGTATACTTCATTACATAAAGAGGTAGGAGCAGTCTAAAAATAATAGCAAATATACTTGCTTCACTTTTGAATATGCTAACAGAAAGTTAGCACTCTATAGAGCTAGACAAAAGTAAATTGCTTTTTGGCATAGTGAATTCAGTAGACAATATAGTAACTAGAGATGCTAGAGCAATGTTGAGACAAATGGAAAATTTTGAATGTCAAAGTTCATGTAACTATTCTTCTTTATGTAATGAAACTAGTGGAGCAGTTTGTCTGTAGATATCTTAGAAAAGTATAAATAGACAGCATGAAAAAGGTACTAATTTGCTCTTGTATTTCTGGTAGTAGCTGGCTTTTAAGCTATGCAACAGCTAAAATGTCTAGGATCTATCTTTTCAGTCCTATCACAAAGGTTAATTTAGTTTTGCTTGAAATTAAGAGAAAGTAAACAGTGTCAGAACTTACTAGAGACAATTAGTTGTTTTATGAAATCAGGGTAGGTACTTACTTACAACTATAATGGATTTCAATTTTGTGGCTTGTTAAGAGACATCCTCATTGATTGTTGTTGCCATGTGCAACTCAAAGAGACTATTCTGCAATTTAAAAAGATTTATTTCTGTTGATAGTGTCAGTTTGCTTTATCTACATATCTTCACAAAATCATGGAAGTAGTCAGTAATTTCAAAATGCATAACCTATGTTTTGTTATGATGCAACCAAGCAAATCATGCATAGAAACATGACCAACCTTTACAAACCAGCTCATTTTTTTGCATTTCCTTTATGAATCATCTTGAGTGCAGCTGGATTCATTAATTTGCTTTCCACTGTAAAGTGCATTCTGCTATTGCACAATTGTTTTGGCATTGACGTTTGCCATTCACTTATTTTAGATGTTATCTGTATTGCCTTTTTAGGGGTTCAATTTTCATAGATCAGTAGATGCGATTGCTTTCATTGCTGGATGTGCCAGCCGAATGAGAATGAATTATGAGATTTCTTAGTGTTAATTACGTATTCTCAGCATATTTGTTTTCAAACAGCTCTATTCTAACCATCTAATCTTGCTTTGTGATCCATCAAATTAGTGCTGTATTAAGATTATGAATGAGAGTATGCCTTATTCAAAAGAACCCTTCCAAAATCAATATTTGACAAAATGTGAATGACTTTCATAGCAACGAACCACTTACACTTTTATAAATTTTGCAAGCTCTTTCTTATCCCATGCGTCATTAACTCTTGATTGTTTATCAACCCATTATCTGTTCGTTTCTTATATAGATTAAGGTCTAATGAGCAAGGAAGTTTTTCTTATATGTCATATAAAATTGTCAAACTTCTTGGCTGATATCAAGAATGAAATGAGTGTCTCTTCAGTTTGAAGAGGACAAAAAGTGACACTAAAGAAAATTGTAAACAAGTCGATCACAGTTCTTCGACATTGAATGTGTATCCAGTTCCTATTGGCTGCTTTGAGCTCGTGTTCAATTTCACAGATTAACACAAATACCAAAAACTACCAATTAAGCCCTTCGTTAAAAACAAAAGTGTTGGGTGGGCGCTTATTCGTACCTGGGCGGTTATTAAGAACAGAAAGAACAGATATCTAACCATACATATCTTTCTATGGAATAAATTGACAATAGATCTACATCGCCCTCCGTATCATCATCAAAGTGTAGAGTAGAAGTAACAGAGTGTGTAGAATAATCGGTGAAGTCAACAGAGAGCATTTGGATGTGAGAGAATTTACACGTCTGTGGGGTTGAAAGTCAAAGCAAATTGAAAAAGCGTTGTGTCTTTTTAAAATATCAATATATACTAAGAGCTCATTCAGACCTGTGTCCTTATTCGGACTGGGCTCTTTTTCGGACCTGGACGCTTGTGAGAAATATTTTTCCCAACCTGGGCGCTTATTAGAGCATGGGTGCTTAATCGGTAATTTGTGGTATATTAAAGATAGTATAGCTTTGTTGTAAAGTAAACCTTAAACCACTTCAAAAACATGCAGCCACCTATATGCTCTAAAAAGATCTGCTATTGCATTAAGAAATGATCCACCATACTGAAAGTGTGAACACTTGTCGTTCCAAAAGCGCATTGAAATCGCATGACCAACTATATTGTACCTTCAATAAAGCTACGAGTGTGTTTCTATATGTACAGGCTTTATTTGTATGCACGTGTACTTGACAGGAAATCAATTGAACATCATAGGAATGACAAATATTCTTTCCTGCAAGTCATAATGAGAGAGAAATAATATGATTAGAGAGAAGAGGTTTTCCAATATTTTTCTTATCTTGTTCTGTTTAGACGAAAGCAGCTTCTCAGAACGTCTTTGAATCCATTTCGAAATACAGGGTTCAACAGTGCATATATTGTAGGGTTGCACACTGAGTTGAAATAGGATAGAAACTTGGCTGAGTTATGAAATATCCGATCTTCTTGTGGGCTCACAATTGTGTAATCTGTGTATTGTATGATGTAGTATATCATTAGTGGAATCCAGCATGAAATGAAAACTAGAACCATACATAATATCATTTTCAACATGTGTGTTTGATCGACACTCAGATCTGTCTGGCTGCTTTGTCTTAACACAGTATTGCGTCTTTTAATGGTGTAGTAAAGTTTAGCATAGCATATAACCATGAACACACACGGGATTGGTATGAGACCGACAATCATAATTGCCGTGTAGTACTCAAACTTTTTTGATCTCCCAATGAAAGGACTGTTGGCCACGGAGATTGCAATAAGCCATGGTATGAACAAAAGTCTCAATGCCGCTTTTTTATGTCTTAGTACCGTGTGGTAAACTATGGGCTTGGTAACCGACATGACACGATCAAATGCCATAAGACAGAGATGCATGATCGAGCATGTCCCCAAAAGTATATCGAATCCTGTAGAAAATGATTCGAGAAGATGCCATTTCGCGAATGATGTATATTCCTTGGATAAAAAGAGTGGGATGCAAACAACTCCAACTAATATGTCTGTAATAGCCAATGAAAAAACATAGTACTTTAGAGATCCATTGGTTGTCCTACGTGTTACTATTACATAGCAAACCAAACTGTTTGCAAGTATACATACAACTGCCAATATCGAATACACAATGATTATAATGACTCCTGCAGTATCAATTTCATTTGGTGTTTCTGGATTTCTCGCTATTGTTGTATTATTCATTATGAGTAAATTATTACAGGCTTCAGCAGAGCAAACTTCGACTTGCAAGTACTGCTGTTAACTTTGATTTGACTTAGGCAGTTACCTTGACTATTCCTGTTTTATACAACGCTAACAACAATGCATAGATCGTCTTTGTTTGCCCCCACAATAACGTCAGAGTTGCTTTTATGTCCCGTACTTAATGCTTTCTGGTCTGATGACTCAGTTGATCGCTTAAACAATATGCGTCATTGACGAGGAATCAATGCATTGAAATTAATTAGACTGACATGTACTATGTGATATGATTTACAACTCTTTGAGGGCTAAAGATCATTGCAAAAAACAGCACTAAAACTCTGCATACAAGTAAATTGAATAGCAAACATTAGCATTTGCGCTATTTAAACATTAGGTAATAACCCGTTCATCACATTGCACAGCCAATTTTTCCTTTGCGCAAAGTTAATCATTAAAACCTCTGCTCAATTAATGTATAGTATCACTGCAAATATCAACATAAATAGCTAGACTTTCAGCTATACATGTTCAAAATAGTTTCTTCTTCGGAAATTGTTATATGAGCTTCACCTTTAAGCATAATCTCTATGATTTAAGTCTGGCGCACACTGGCAACTTTTGTGTTTGAAACATAGAGACATTTGTGTTTGAAAGACACGCAGACTGGAAAATGCTGTGTTTCAAAAACAGTCTTTTAGATTTAGCATGTTTGATCTCGCCAACAATCTTCTAAACACAAAAATCTCTGCCTCTGTGTAGCGTTTTTCTCTGACACAAACGTCTTTGTGTTTGAAGCGCAGAAGTTGCTCGTGTGCACTAGGCTTTAGGTAACAAGCCATATGAAATAAGTTGTATATCAATGTTAAATTCATTGTATTTTAACGTATACCACACATGAATGTAGTTTTTATAGTGCATATATACATGATACGTTTATAATACACGTATTTTATAAAAAGTCCATAAGATAATGAAGCTCTAATTGCCAAAATCTTAAGGAATCTTAGGAAAATCACAAGGCCCAGTTTCCAAACTTAAGTGTTTTTGTTGGCGAAAAATCGAAATTGCATCTTTACTACATTCAAAATGTAAGAGTTCCAATTCGATTATACACGATAAGCAAAGAAAGTGTTACCTATTTTAGCCAGTTTATTTCAGCAACAGTTTTGGGAAAAGTTAAGAAAATTGAGGCTCAGGCAAAATGATGGTTTTGTATAAAAACAAAAACGTGAATACTGTCTCGTAAAAAGAATACCATATCCTTGTGGTACAACATAAAGTATACCACTGGCCACTTCAAAATCTGTTTTTGCTTGCTATAACATCACTTATTAATGTTTTAGTGTCTTTGGATTCTATTCCTCCTCGTAAGAGTTTGCTATAAGCTTGGATAGCTAGCACATAAGTGGTACATCAATACCTTAAGGGGCATGATGTTGCCAGGGGGTGGAACTGGGCAACGAATGATAATTGGGGTACAATTACCTATTTAGTTTTAAAAAATGCTATATGCACTGTGCTGATATAGGCAGCATAGAAGGAAGAGGCATTAACCAGTACTGCCTGTGAGCATGTAGCATTGAAGCGCTAGGTCATACACGTGTTGGAACACAATAATGATAATGAAGTTTCATTGTAAGTTGCTATCTTAGAAGCTCTGGGTGCCGTGAGATCATTCCAAAATAACCTCATTGACTGGAATATTGTCGACAGAGCATTTTTATGAAAGCAAGTGTTGTATATCAGTACTAAAATGTATCATCTGCCTCTGCTACCTGAGACGGTTAAACTCCTTGAGTGAAAGAGGTCATATAATGCTGAATGTGGAACAAGCGATATTATTTTGAAACTGTTCATCATAGCTGTTACTTTGTTTTCCATAACATCTTTGAATAGCAAAGCAACGCTTGAAGACATCTTTCATGCCATCCCTGAACAGAGGATTTAGTAACGCATATATAATTGAGTTGCAAACCGAGTTGGAGTAAGCTAAGAACTTGACTGTCTGATGAATCCAGAAGGACGTCGTTGAAACATATGTCTCACCAGTACTAGCCGGGAGACAGTAATAGATGACGTATGGCATCCAGCAAATAATAAAAACAACAATCATACACAGCAGCATTTTTGTCATTTGCTTTTGATTTACTCTACTCAAACTCATGCTACGTCGTAGCGAGCGAGTGTTGCGTTTACGAATAGTTAGATATATTATCGTATAGCAGATAATGATGAAGATACATGGTATAGGAATTAGACATACAACCACAAAGGATGCATAATATTCAAAATCTTTCGATCCATGGGTGAAAGGGATGACAGCAGCGATGATGCCAAATATCCACGGAATAATTAGGAAGTTGAGTGCCGTTTGTCTCTGCCTAAGTTTGGTTCGATGAAGAATGGGCTTTGTCACTGATATGGCACGATCAAACGCCATAAGACAGAGGTGCATGATCGAGCATGTCCCCAAAAGTATATCGAATCCTGTAGAAAATGATTCGAGAAGATTCCATTTCGCCAATGATATATGTTCCTTTGATAAGAAGAGCGGTATACAAGCAACTCCAACTAATATGTCTGTAATAGCCAATGAGAAAACATAGTACTTTAGAGATCCATCTGTCGTTTTGCGTGTTACTATTACATAGCAAACCAAACAGTTGGCAAGTATACATACAACTGCTAAAATTGAGTACACGACAATAAGTATGATTCCTGCAGTGTCCACTCCATGTGTTGTTGACGAATTTCTGACTATTGTTGTATTATTCATTATGAGTAAATTATTCCAGATTTCAGCACATGCAACTGCTGTAGCATTACTCGTCACACTCAGTTCTGGTTTTGTTTATCAGCTATTACACTATTCATAGCCGCTCCTGATTATTCGGCCAGTTTGCTGTCGTAAATAGCTTCCACTAATAGTTCATGCTTAGGTGCTTTCTTTTGAAAGAACGTTTGTTGTTTGTTGGCCGCCTGATGGAAAACGGGATCTATGTCATCACAATATAGTGCAAACATGAGAACGAGTGCATTTTATCCCAAATATGCAAATATGCTTATGCAAACTAATGCTTTATGTATAAGGAATCAATAAATCATCAAGTAGGTTGCCAATAGTAAAGAGTTTGGACTGCATTGTTAATGAGGTCATATTGTATGCTATAGGGTTATATTGGTGATTGTGACGTATTGTGTATATGGCATTGTTCCTGTAGGAACTCGATTTCCTTATCAAACGCTAATTCGAGGATAAATGAATGGAATAACTCCGGAGAAACTCCAGTGTACGTTTTCAGAAATTTTTCCCCATCACAAACGGACTTACACCTCGTACTCTATCGTACTACTTTGTACTACTCTTGTACACTAGTGTATTTTCTCTCTCTATTTGTCTATCTCTATCTATTTCTGTTAGATTATGTTACGATTTATATAATGATAAATGAGGAATTACGAAAATAGCGCAACCTATAGGAATCGAATTTTGCGATTACTCTACTCAATTAAAATAAAGAAAAACATCTGAGTGATTATATCCTATGGACTAATTGTTTATCTAAAAAACGCTACAAAGCAATTACTAATTCCTTATATTGAGTCTCATAGTGAGGCTCAATGTAATATCTACGTATATAACTGCATGTAATAATCTTCCTACATAACTTGTAAATAAGAGTGATTAATATGAATGACGCAGGTGCAATTGGGGATTCCCGACAGTTACTATTTTGCAATACCTTTAAGGAAGCGAAAGATGTTTAAATTGTTTTTAAGTGTAAACGGAACAGGGTTTTTTGCCCCGAGTTCGCCCCGGGTTAAACTAACTCGGGTTCGCCCCGGGTTAGTTTGTGTAGTGTAAACAGGGCTTAACTCTCCTAAACTTTGTGTCGATTGAAAAAATTTGGACATCTACTTTCCCTCTCTTATCGATTATTGAACTCCACTCCTAGTATTTCGTTTACCTCAGACTTTGAGCAAAAAACTACTTGAAAAGCGTCCAATATTTCAGCAGCAAAAAGCAATGTCGCAATGTAAACAGCCTCTTCCTTCCACGTCCTAGGCCTTAAAGATTGCAAACACTATTCTACTTTCTTTCTTTTTGTTTCCTATCACAGGAATTTTATTGCTGTTGCAGGAAACATGTCGAACAAACCTGAGACGAAACGGAAGACTACGAAGAGGGGTGTGAACCCGCCTCAGGTATACGCCCATCCAGTTACATCGGAACTTGTCAAAGGGAAGAAAGTACGTTAAATAGAGATTTTCATGAAAGATTGAATCTTAAGCTTGCTATATTTATCTCTTATTTGTAGAAAGTAGTAAAATTTACAGCTAACCAAAGATGGAGCATCTTCTTTTACGGCCTGATGTATAGTATAATAGTAAGAGGAGGATATAAACTCTTTCCTTTGAAAGGATGTTATTATCTGCATGGGAGCGTGGAGAAGCACTTCGTGTTAAAATGTATAGCCCGGAGACTACGAGAAGCAGGATATATTCAGGCTTGAGAGCCGTATTTTTGTAGAGCATTGTTGGTGCAGAATATGTATAAAGCAATAGAAAACTTGTCATCAACCCATACCGTTGTTGCTATGTTGATCCCCAGGTAGAGATCAGTCCTGTATGCATTTGTTGAGTAGGAAGCGTACGGACAGCTGGCCTTTCTAACAGGATTTCAATGGATACGAGTCTCGTACGAGGCTAGGGGTTTATTTTTCTATATTTATATCTTTATATAGCAACGCGAAAAAGCCACAAGAGATGCCTTGAGGGCCAATTTTACAGCAGAGCATAAGGAGCTTATGTCAACTGTTGCTTTTAAGATGAATATTGACTCCTCAGTCGTTGAAGATGCTGTCGTAAACTGTGAAAAGGTAACTGCTTTTTAAGCATTGTACCTGGTTTTTCTAAAATATAATGCTTTTGCTATTTTTTTGATTCTGGCTTGCTTCCCTTATTATATCAAGGAATAGTTTATAAAGCCTTAAACAACAACGAAGTGCAGCAAATGCAAATTTTAAAAATTAACAATAAAATTTTATATATAAAATGCTGTACTTGTTTCGTTCCTACCTGTTTCACCATCAAATAGAATGGTTGATTTCTTTCCTATTCAAGCATATGAATATTCATTTTCACTTTTTGACACCAACCTGAATTGAATCTCTCAAACTTAATCATTAATCCATTTATTTTTTACAATACAGGGCATTGACCTGATGCTTGATTTTACAAGGATTGGTGGACGCAGAACACTCGTATTTTTCTATCAAAGTGACATCGACGAGAAAAATGGTGAGTTTCAATAAATGCGCTATTATTTGGTGTTCATTTTTATTGAGAGACTGACTGGTTTTTTCTGGCACAGGTTATATTCTTCATACTTTTATGATCATTCCTTGTCTATTTGTTGTGGAATTAGTCTTTTTATGGCTTTTAACCCTTTTTCATATACTTAAATGCTTTTCATCATCTTGTTATTACTTTCTATTTATAAATTTCTTCGAGTATCTGCAATGAATAATTAATGAAATACTTAATAACAGAACAAGTACGTGATCGTTAGTTGTGCTGCTAACTTAAGGGTTTATCGACCTCATTCGACAAACAAACTGTATCGTTGACTGGAAATAGTGTTATGAGAAATACAGAGTCCAAATTTTTTGTCCTTGAATGGCAATACATACACAGAAACTGAGGTTTGATTGCATCTTGATTGGGAATTTTTCCCTTTTTATTTTATACATTTTAAAGGCTTTTTTGGTCTGGAGAAATTTTTAGATGGTTATTTGATCAATGAAAATGTGAAATGTAGATGCTTACGTCATTATTATCGCGATGACTATGTAGTTTCAATTTGATGATTTTCATAATTAATTTTCCGTAGATACCGAAACCAGAGCTGGTGGAAGCCAGAAATTGGAAGGCCATCTATTTGTTACGGACTGCTTGACACATAAGTTAAAAGGACTACTAATGTACTTTACCAGAAATGACTCGCAAAAGGCCATCACCTTAAGAAATGTCCATGAGGTGACTTGCTCCTAACTGTTTTTAACTTCGCATCTTCATAGGCCCTAACAATTGTCTTACAAAGGGACGCTAGAGAAAAGGTGCAGAGATTAGCAAGCTCTCCCTGCCTTTCATTTGGGAACAAGAGAAACAAAATAAAGATGGAGAAAGCTATTTTGATGAGCACAGTTTGATTGAAAAAGAGAACTATTTATATGATTATAGCAAATATAGACCCTGCTAAGGGACAGATGGGAAATTTCCGATGAAGTTGTCTTGGAAGCCCTCAGTTTTTTGGCTCGATTTGATTTGGTACAGTCTTTAATGTCCTTTTGCTCCTGTTGTCCCCTGACATTACGGCATCTCAGGCCTTACAAGTGCGGCTACTGAAAATCATCAGGTAAAAGGTGCCAGAGAGAGTTTCATTCCTTTTCTCTTTATGGTAACAAGTGGTAGCTTGTTAGAAATTAATTTTCAATGTCTAAGCTAAGCGCAAATAAAGTGAATGAGCTTTATACCAGATATATTCAAATCAACTTTTGTCTTTCAATAGGATGCGTTTTTTGGTCAAATTGACTGTACTGGAGAAGTTAGTTTACTCCAAGCATTATCCATGTCTTTGGCATCTGTGTTTATACCAGCACTAGAAAGGTGCAGTGATTGGGGAGTGCTGTCGAAGAGCCCACAAGGAAAAGCGACAAAGGAGGAATTTATGAAATATGCTGAAGGATTTGTTGGATACCTCAATTGTAAGTCGTCTCCTTCTAAAGACTTATGTTTCTATACAGAATGTAATATCTATGAATCCTGAATATCTGATAGATTTAGCCAATTGATAGGTTTGAGCACCTAAGGGCGTTCAACTTCTTTTACTTATTTAGGTGCTTGCCTATTTGGCTGACTAATTACTTAAACCAGACTTTACACATATAAGATTCAAAATTATATATTACTATCTTTCATGAATCTGTTGTAGATTGGCTAAGAATATCATCAAAAATTCGTTTCTTCATTGCCAGGGTTTTTGACAAAATGCAACATGTATCCCCTTAAGCTTCTTCTGTGGTGTTTCTTTCAGCCAGTATAATCTTTTTGCAGCGGCTGATAGTGGAGTCTCAAACAGGATCACTCTTGAACGATGCGAAGTAATTAATGTTGAAGAATATAATACTCCGTCAGATTACACATTGGTCGCCAATAATGCTGAACTAATGGCAGGCATTGAAAAAGTTGTACAAAGATGGAGTAATCAGATAGAGCAAGTAAGTATAGCTAGGAATTCATTCACTACGGGTCGAAGATTCATTCTGTTTAGATTTTGCGGATATTGATTATCAAGACTGTTCCATTAAATATCTCAAGATATTCCTAGTTCATAAAACAATCAATATATTTTATACACCTTTTATTATATTTTATAGCCAATATTGGTTCCAGCAATGCATTATAATTATTTTCAATTCCTTGTAAGATTCTAGTTGAAAGTGAGCAATTGCGCAAAGAGGTGGATGATGCTGGTCCCATGGCAGAGCTGCAACATTGGAGACAAAGAATGGCAAAATTCAACTCCCTGCTTGAACAGATAAAGACAAAACAATGCAAAACAGTTATTGGAATACTGCTTGTTGGAAAGTCTAGATTTCTTGATGTAGGTATCAGGCGTATGCCATACTAAAGCACATCATACCAAACTACATCACTCTTGAGAGATTTATTTACAACTCCAAGCTTATTCGTTCTATCAGCATGAAGTGATATACACTCCATGGTTTCTTACAAGATTTTTGAGACCGAATTGATACATCTAATTCTTTTTTAACCTGCAGGCCTGGAAGGAGTTAGATAATCGCATTACCGATGCTGCAAATGAAGCCAAAGATAATGTGAAATATCTTTACACGCTAGAGAATATCTGCGAGCCATTGTATCACAGTGACCCCGTGAGTATGTTTTACTGACATACTTTGTGGTATGATTCTGTCCACTCAAGATACCATAAGCTCTTTTCGTGTTCCACTACTGAGTTTTCTCCACCTTTTGATTTTCATCTCAACTACTCTTTGTGTATTACCAACTTCCTTTTTGTTATTATGTTTGCCTCTGCCTTGCTTGCATTTTAAGGTAAACATGATAACTTGCATTCCCAAGATGATCAATGCCATTCAAATGATCCACACCGTCTCACAATATTACAATACATCACAGAGGATGACCTCACTTTTTATAAAGGTAGTATTGGTTTCTCTTCGTTGTCCTTATGCTTCATTTATTGGCCTTCGGCTTCAAACTTACTGCATTCAGTTTTAATATTGGTTATTGTGCTGTTTGTTGTTATAAAATGTTCATTCCGGGTATTCTTTATCATGTTACGATGTGTTGTCTTGAGACAATAGTTAGCGGTGCCCATTGTGGGATTCTGCCTATATACTGCTGGATTTTGGCAGTCCTAGTCTCAGGATTATTGCTTGCTCGAAAGATTACTCTGATAATATGATTTATGAGATAAGCTTTTGCTAGGTAACAAATCAAATGGTTGCAACATGTCGGAATTATGTTACCGATGGTGGCCGCCTACGTGTTTGGGACCTAGACAGAGCTACCTTGATAGTTAAGTTGAAACAGTGCCTCAATTTAAATAAAGAGTACCAGGCGAGTTATCAGAGGACAAAGAAGAGGAACGCAGAACACCCGAATGGCAAGCGATTTGAGTTCTCAGAAATGTACATATTTGGGAAGTTTGACACTTTTTGCCGTAGACTTGACAAGGTATGCTGCTCATTAAAGAAGTCAAAATAATTCTTCTCGCAAATGACGTAGATTGCCTTATTCTCGTATCCAGTCCCCCGTAAAACAGCGCAGCATGCAATTTGAGCATCACTGGAGTGCAGTTCCATTCAACTCACCTACTATAATATTTCTATTGCAAATTCAGCTGAAATGTGAGCTACATAGACTTCTATAAGGTTTAATTTCCATAATGCTTTTCATTTCTTCTTCGTGACATAAGTATCTATGCATGATATCCCAGGCACTTTCCAAGACGCACCAATTGTCCACGAGGACTATGCATTTTGTCTTGCAAGACGATGCAGCATCACCTAGAACGTACAGTTAAATGTAATTTGCAGTCTTTCTTTCTTCAGATTATTGAATTAATGACATGGTTGGATATATATGATGTCCTTACAATATCAAATATTGAAGGAATAGAGAGCATAGGACACAAATACTCAGCAGTATACAAAGGACTGAAGAAGAAGCCATACGATTTACTGGATATTCGTAAAGTCGATTTTGATCATGACTACGAGGACTTTAAGAGACACCTATCTGAAATAGAGGTAAAATCTCTTCCATTAGCTCTTCAAACCACATTTATGCCGTTGAAATTCAACAACTCGAACTACCAAAAGGAAATCAAATTTCCTATCGAGTTATCGAATGTTCAAGTTACCGATTATCCATGGTTAAGTGATAGACACATGATGTAAGCATTAATAAACTAAAGAACGAAGGTCCATAGTTCCATAGTTTTTGTTGAGAACTATTGAAATAATTCTTTCACTTTCAATCTTTTGGGTGGAACATCAAAATCATGTTTATTGTCTGGCTATTATTTTCTACATCTTGTTCCCAGTGCTCATCAATAATTTCATCTTCTGTTGCCAAAGGAGATTTAGTGACTTGGTCATCATTTACTGTATGAAGCTCCTCGGCAGTTGTAGAAAGGGGACAAGATCTAGGCCTTTTCTGGCATTTAACTTGGGCGATGGTGATAGAATGAAAATACCAAGCTCATTGTACTTTGAAGGGCCACAAACTTTCATTGATATTCTGCAAAACCAGCTAGCAAATAATCAGTAATCACAACTGACAGCCATCTTCGACAAGCATTGGCTGGCAATCGTTGTTATTAATATTGTGAAAGTGGAAGCAAGAATAAACAAGCGGTCTGTGCAGTCAAATTTAGGCCGAACTAGTAATGAAACTTTCAACTGTTTTACGAAGTAATAATGCCGAATATCTTTCATTACCGTGGTTTTTGTAACAACGGTCCTCTTTTGAATTATCTTGTAATACAACTGAACAACTTTCTGAGAATGATGTAGAAAAGTACTGAAAATATCTGGCAATGGTTATGCAACTTGGATTTTAGAGGGAAATTTTATTCGGCATGAGTGCTTCATGATTATTTGACTTGAGTACTTCAGTACACAGTCGAAAGTTTTATCATAACTAGTTCGGTGGCTTCTATAAACCAACATATAGTGGGGTTTGCTGTGAAATTTCGTACTTACTTTTGTACAGCTTGTTTTGTTTTCTATTATTATCAAACCCATGAGATCCATGCTGGTTTCATACAAACGCAGAATCCAATGTATACCTTTCATGATTCAGGCACAATTTCCACCAAAATTGATGAAACAATGTGCAGGTTTTTCTATTATGGGTAGTATACAATCCCTAAAACATGTGAAGTTGGCCTAACTGTAGCTGCAAGAGCGATTTGTGTACGAAATCACCGCCTCCTATTGGTGGACATGATTTGAAGAATTGGTTCTGTTAACCAATCAAGATTTAAGTGCTATGATGTGTTTTTACCATGTTTTTAAAATCAGCCGTCGGTCGTCGCATCCCACGGCAACTTTTTGATTTGCGACACCTACTTTCCGTTAGATAAATTATATGGTAAAATAAACTGTTAGTGGTTTTAGGGCTTTGCAAATTCTACTCAGTTAAGTGCAACTCCTACTTCAAAAATTGTTGAACAAACTATTGTAGATACACGAATGGCGTTCCTTTACAACAAAGAATTTTCCCCAATATTTTTTACAGGCACAATTGCGCAATTTCATAGATACATCCTTTTCTCGGAAATTGTCAACTATCAATGCGCTCCAACTCTTAAAAAGGTATTGATGTATTTTGCTTATTCTTATGTAATTGAATTACTCGTGCAATAATTTTCCTATTATTTCCTGTTTGCAAACGAAGAACTACCTTTCTATGAGCGGTGCATTAACTTAATTCATTGTACTTTTGAAATGTAAAAAAATCTCTGTCATTTGCTTTTAATTGATGAAATCATTTTGGAGTATGTAGTATAATGCTACATGCCAAATGTAAGAGGCATTGATTGTGCACCATTTGTAAGAAGAAATATCTTCTCAGGTTTGAGCAGCTAAAAATTCCAGCATTATCACAAATAATAGAAGAGAAATACAGCAAGCTGTTCGCTCTTTTTGGCAAAGAAATCGAGATTGTTGGAAAGGTATATTTGGCTACCTAGTTTGTGGCTTCCATTATTCCTTACATTTGCAAATTTAAAAAATCTAAGATGCATTAGAGTTGACAAGTAGGGATATATTTATCATTGAATTTTCATCTTTGCAAAGACTTGTTGGTCCTTCTGTGAAGTGCCCTTCATTTGTAATCCTCGAGAGAATGCAAGCTATATCTCTTTGTGTTCTGGCACTTTGCTTACATTTGTCAGTTAGGCTTATCATTTTTTTAGAGACTTGGTGCCAAAAATATTTCTTATTGGTCTTCTTGTTTTAAAGACACATTAGACACCAATTTACATTGTCCGTTTGCAACTCATTGATTTCAGGTCTATGATGAGCTCAAGAATGATCCGCCAGTTGCTCGCGATCTTCCACCAATTGCTGGCAAGATTGCTTGGGCGAGACAGTTGTCTACGCGAATCCAAGAGCCAATGAAACATTTTGAGAAACATTCTTTCTTATTTAAGACAAATAGCGCAAAGCAGACAATGAAGATTTTTAAAAACGTAGTCGCAACTCTGATGCGTTTCGAGCTACTTTACGTTGACACATGGAATCATCAGGCTACAGCTGCCATAAGTGGTAAGATTTTTTTGCTACATGCAACAGCACATGCTAGTGAACATAACATGGGTAATAAAAATTATATGTATCTCTTAACATATGTGTAAATAAATGAGCAAAAAGGTTATTATATATA
>WIPJ01000812.1:74435-95009 GCA_018155075.1 Cassiopea andromeda | reverse complement strand
ATATATATATATATATATATATATAATGTGTGTGTGTGTGTGTGTGTGTAGCCTATATATTTACATACACTGGAAAAGGCAAAAAAGCCGTTGCTTGTCTTATTGATATGGCAAATCATTTGCCATGATTTAATGTCTGGTGTTTATGCTTTATATTGAATCCTCTAGGACTACAATCAACTCTGCTCGTAAGACATCCTGATACGGGAAAGCTCTATGTAAATTTTGATCCAGATATTATAGAGTTAGTCAGGGAAACCAAGTGCCTTATCAAAATGAACATCGAAACGCCTGAAGCGACTCGAAACTTGTGTTTGAGAGAAGTACAGTTCAAGCAAACAAGCGACAAGCTTCAGGTTTGTGACATGCGTGTCATTAGCACTATGCAAGCTACAGGAAATAAGCAATAAAGTACACCTTAAATTGCTAGATTTGAGAAAATATAGGTAGTATGGAAGGAAAGATGCCCAGGAAAAACAATATAAGTTTTTGTTACCTAAAATGTGATTTAGAATTTTAGTTTGGTAAAATGCATGTGCAGTAGTCCACATTGTTGCTTTTGCGATACATCGGGTTATTTGCAAAACACTCCAAATGCATTTATGCCTTTCTTTAGAAAGATCATTAAAAATTATATGCGATCTCTATGAAATCTAGCATGAGAAAACAGTTGATGTATAGCACTATGATGAAGTAAGAGGCACACTTTTATTTATGATAATAAATCGTGCTTTACTTTCAGTTTATGGTATCAGAGTATCAGAAGTTAAGACGCTCTATACCAGGTGTCATTTTTGGTCTCACAAAGCCTGCAATGAACAAGGTTTGTTAGCATTTCCCACTCTAGGGTACAACACTTATGAACCCCCCACCCAATCATAGTTCAATAGAACGTTCATAATGCAGCCCCTTTTAACTGAATGTTAATCAAGAAGTATTTTACTTTCTGGTGGTCTTTCTGAAGCTGAAGCTTTCTTCATCAATACACTAGAATGTGGGTTTTTTAGCTTATTGGGTAATCTTGAAACTTTTTTCCAAGTGTTGTCACGTTTGACTTTGTTGGTTTAGAGCACAAAACATGTTGGATATCAGTCAGCTCATTATTCCTATTTTCTATGTGTTTGCTCATGTTGCGTCTTGGCAAAATTGTTAGTGTGGAGAATAAGAATAGCCAGTGGTGTTGACGAGGGGAATGCGGGTCGTGCTACCCCATAGAAGAATCATTGTTCTGTTGTAAAAGGCTATTTTAGATTGAAGTTGTCAAGAAATTGTTGATTTACAGCATATAGGGTATTCAAAATGCGTTGCTTACTGGACGACATAAGCGTTTTCTTATATAACTGTATGGATTAACTTCAAAGGCGTTTATAATGATACATGCAAGAAAAGAGCCCCCCCCCTAGCCATCAATAGTGCCCTCATATCTATCGATCTAGTTCTATGCCAATGAGAGAAACGCTTTGTAAATCTCTGAATTTTAAACCAACAAATTTCAGATCTACCCATTGATTATGCTAGAGTCCCATCTTGCTACTTTCCAACATTTCATTAATTTTCAGGTTGAAGCCTGCATTAGTCCGGGTTTGACAATAATAACTTGGAATGCGTTGAATATTGATCAGTATATTGATATCGTCCACAGAGAGCTTGAAGCAACAGGATTTCTAATTAAAAAGGTATTTTAATGACCTTGTCTTAAAATCTTCAGTGCAGTCCTGCAAGGCGCTAGAGTCGAAATTTCAGTGCCAAGGATTCTCCTACTTATTCATCACTGTTGTGTTTTATGAAAGACTTTAAATCAGCTTTCATCTGCTGCTATACATGTTTACGCAAGCGTAGAGTAATTCGGGGCAAAATGAGACATGGCGCAAAATGCGACATTTTTTATTTCACGCTGAATTTTCGGTTTGTCCGCTGTAGAAGCAAGTCAGTTCAGTCTATTGCATGAAAAATGAACTCTCTCTTTCAGCTTTTCAGTCGTTGTTTATGTGGTAATGAAATGTAGATATGAAAGCTTAATTTTTCCCAGGGTCACCGATGATTAAACCAAGAATTTTGTCCAGCCTTAGGCTACATCCTTGAAAAACTTTTCCAACTTTTGCGCAATTGATGCTACCTTCAATATTCTATAGTTGTGCATAACTTCTTATTGCTTACAGCATGGGAACATGATTAAATAAACAATTTTTTATACTTTTATCTTTCTGTTCTCTGTTATTGACTCGGGGAAAAATGTGACAATGACCTAACTATGCCCAATTCTACCACGAAAAATCATCCATGCCAGATATTTTCTTTGCCAGCATTGTTTGCACCGGCTGAATAGGTGTTTGAAGCTACCTTATTGGGTATGCCGTATTGAACTATTTTTGAAAGTCGTATTGATGGTTGCTCTGATAGAAAGTAATCTGATACCCCGTTTACACTGTTCCATTTTTGTACAAAAAAGCAGATATAGTATCCGTTTTTTGTGAAACCGTTCACACTACACTAAGTGAGCAAAAATACTACACTAATTGCCTTAAAATGGTTGTCACTTTTAGGCTTACCAACACAAACACATCTATTCAAGGTGAATTTTATCCCATTTAGCCACTTTTGCTATGCTTTAGTTTTGGTGAGAGATGCGAAAAGCTTGTTGATGCTATTTTAACACTTTGAACGAAAGGAAAGCATTGTAAACTAAAGAGATTTAGCAAAATTGGGAAGCCATGCCTAGAACTAAGACATTTACAAATTTTGAGAGAACTTCGGCAATAAACTTGCAAAGAAGTACATTTGCTTGTTGGAAAAGTGCATATTGTTATACATATATTGTTCGCCACCATTCTCAATGATTGTAGAAGCAGCGAGAAAACCTGGGCTTTCGAATAAAGTAGAAAGATAAAGTTGGCTAAAAAAGTTTAGTGCTCGAAAATAGAGATTTGCTGGTTGCCTAGCAAGGCAGCATAAATTCTCAAATTTGAAGATCATCACAAATCATCGCAAATTATCACAATTCTATAAAGTGCCTCGTTTTGCCCCACATGTGAGGCAAAATGAGACAATAGACCTGTTTCAAAAAATGTGTAAAATTTTCAAGTAATGAAAATTCTAGGGATAGATTGCTTTTGCTGCTGTATATCTTATATGCTAAAGAAAGTATAAGAATGCTGTTTTATTTCATTCACCTGTTCCTGGCGGAGCAAGAGGAGAATATTTGCTTAAGCGTCTCATTTTGCCCCGAATTATCCTACAATTATGCAGCAATATCGAGTAGCTTTTAATGCATTGTACATATGCAAACCACTGCTTCATTCTGAGCTCTGTGAACTTCAATTTTTGCAAAAAGATATTGGATATTAAAGAGTCAAGAATCGATGCATGTCTTAATGAGATAAGTGACATTGTCCTATGTGAATTACCAGAAGATAATGCCTGGCCAGTGGATAAATTCTTTCATCGTACCAAGGTATAGATGGCATTTTTTGATGTTCTTTCGAACATTTTCAACCTTAGATGTTCTTTCGAATGCTTAGCACAAACGCGCATGCGTACCCATAGCTTTAATTTTGTTTCATTTTAGTTACCCTTCAGTCTCACCTTACTTTCAAAACTTACAAATTAAAAGTTAGTTTACGACTAAAAAGGTAAAATAACTAACCTATTCAAAATTAAAATTAAAAAACAAAAGAATATCTTTTTTGTAATTATAATATATATATATATATATATATATATATATATATATATATATATATATATATTTATATATATATATATATATATATTTATATATTTGCATGTTTATATAAATGTAGAAAATCATATTTCAGAGTAAATATCGACTCCAATTTTGGGCATCTTTTTCTTTGCTGATTTTGCCGATTGGAATTTTGAATTTGAAATGTGTTTATTCCTATTCTGCTGTAGGAAATTTGTGAGACAGCTTCAAAAAGAATTCAAGCCAAAAGTTGCAGAGTTGAAGATGCTGTCCATGATTTGCTGGGCATTTTTGTAGAAAGCTACAAAGTGGCACGCTACCATTCAATGGATGTAGATCCATCAATAATACCTCCTGATGAAACACCACAACAAAAGGCCAGAAGAGAGAAATTACTTCACCGTGAGCATGAATTCGAAGAGGAAGCCCATGAACTTGTCATGCATTTCAATAACAGACTGGTTGAAAGCTTACTTTCGTGTATAAGAAGCTCTTTAGATGCAATAAAGCGACGCGTATTTCCAAGGTACGTGACTTTCATACTTGAATCTCAGAATAGGGATGCATTTAGTTCATGTGGCTCCTATTGTTTGACTATACATCTGCTAATTTTGCCCTGAGCGTTAGTAATTATTGAAGTTAAATAGCTTAGCCAATACTTGCCACTGGAAATAGTAGGGTTATGCCACAGTTGATATCTCTTAATTCTTATACTTGCATTGTCATTTCATTTCATTTCATTTTTACATCTGTATACAGGAGTACAAATTCAGTGTAGTAATAAACTCTTTTTCAATTGGCTCTGCCTAAAATAGACTATCTAAATTTACAAAGAAAAGAAAATGCAGATGTACTACAATGCTACTTACTAGCAGTATCTAATATGTATCCTATGATTTACGATCAAATCTATCTATTTTAGCGCCACAAAGATTAGATACAGAGAAGTTTCTTCATCAAGCAATGAAAAAAAGAAACAGATAGTTGCTTGCTTCAAAGCCGATATGGAACTCAATATTCCTAACATAGTAATTTTCGCGCTTTTTCGATGCTTGTAAATGACGTTATATCATGTTGTTGCTGTTCCTAAGAGCGTGGTTGGTGGGAACCTTTGATTAAAACTAGGGCAATGAGCCTGCGACCAAATCAAGCCAAGAGTCAATGTTCTTTTGACTGGAAAAGACAATGACTGCTGTTGAGAAAATTCTAATTAAAGGCCTAACTTCGACAGAAACTTTGGCATTGAAATAACTTTTCTGTCTTAGTTAGATGGTTGTTCATTATTTTTCCTTAGTGCTCTTGATCTCTCGCAAACAATAATCTTTATCCATTACTGTCATTTTCTTCAGGTTTTGCAGCCTCACATAGAAGATATTCAATATCAGTTGAATGAATGCGTCAAGATGATTCTTAATGTAAGCCAGGACGTGGCAGCTTGGAATCTCAATATTAATCTATTTGAAAGATCAGAGTTGGGCAAAGAGAAAGGTTTGACCTCATATAAGATTTTGTGAATTGATTTGTAGAAAGGCAGTGAATCAAAATAATCTTTTATGATTACTCTGGATTTCAATGCATTAAATATTGTTGAAATTATTAGCAATGCTTTGGTAAGGATAGTTAAATTTCGGTAATTTGACTTTAGAACACAATTAGTGCACGCTATTTTGTCAGATTTTAGGAGTATAACGCTGCTAAGTTAGCAATGATGCAACTTTCACATAGCAAATTGTACTGTCAGAAAAGTTACGACACGTAGCTGAATTTTCATCTTTCCATTTAGAACACCCATACAACACCTAAGATCTTAATTACGACAGGAAATTGTGGAAGTTTTTTTCACTTTTACTTCAAAGATAATCTAATAACATTTTTTCAAATTTGAAATTAGTGCAAAGACAGAGGAATTATTACAGGTACATTGCCGAACACAAGGACACCACAAAGATTACGTTAATGTTGTCTACAGCTATAAGTTCAACAAGATCTGAAGTCAATCAACATTTTGATGTTTTCTCAAAGTATACGTTTTTATGGAAAGACGATCTAGAGAAAACACTGAAGGTACAAAGATACATACACCGTGTTTCGATTAAGCCTATTCTCAATTGCTAACGTTGTCTTACTTTTACGACCAATATCTTACTTTCGTACTTGACTGCTTAAGGCTGACCTCCACTTAGCCGTGTGAGCGAGGCGACCAGACGATCTATTGTTCCCTAAACAATAGATTCCAGCATTTGCGCCAATGCTCGTATGGATACCTCCACTGCTCTTGAGAGCGAGAGTCCTCCGAAATGGCTGAAAGAAGGCGAAAGAAGTTATTGCTGATGTTGCTGATTAAACGATGTCAGCTGGAGCTTGATGACTTGGAGATATATCTTTGTATTAAGGCGCACTTGTCACTACCTACCTGGTCCACTGAGTTTAGAAGCAATGACTTTCCATGCTTCGTTCTTCTTGGAGGCTTCATTGTATGCAAGGCATTTTGTGTCCCACAAGCATCTATAACTTTTAACCTCGTTTATTAGTAGTTCGTCACGTCATAATCGTCATTAACATCAGCTTCATCAGCAAACGATGATATCTCGGAGAGAGAGGAGTTGCTCACCAGGCAGTGTGGATCAGACGCCATTTTGTAGCTGTACTGCAATTTGATTGGTGGGACCAACTTTCGTTCGTCTGAGAGTAGACTGCATTCTACTCTCAAACGAACAGATCACGGCAGCCCGCGAACAGAATGCTGTGCAAAAGCTCATTTGCATTACAATAGATCGTCTGGTCGCCTCGTTCGTGCAGCTGACTGGAGATTGGCCTTTAGTGTGATTACTTGATCAATACTTGTATTTAGCCAACTATCTCTTTTAGCATTCTATTACTAATGGCACGTCCTATTGCTGTACTTAACATCATAAGCTATTCATCTTCTCTTCCTAGGAATTTTTACAATCAGAACCAATACTATCTGAATTCAAAGCAGAGATATCACGATATGAAGATATTGAAAAGGAGATAAAATTGCTTCCGGAAGGTTTCTTGGTTGGGCAGAAAACGATGCAATTGAACACGGGTATGTGAAAGGAAATAAATGCTTTAATATGAACAGCAAATCCATATCTTTATTAGCTTGAATGCAAGATTCTATGATAACAAACCTTTGGCCTATTGAGCGAAGCAGAAATGACATGCATCAACCTATTACATGCAACAATATAGCAAGCAAATCTTCATAATTTTTTGTTATTACTGTTGTGATTGACGTCGCAACGCTCATTTGGTGTATTGGTCCAAGTATGTAGTAGCCAAGTTTATGTGTGACTTAGCCGAATATGTTTAAAGCAGTTGATTGAAGTACGAGTTACGATAAAGGTGTGCCATTTATGTGTCCATCTTCGAGAGCCGAGCAATAGCTCTAACATTACAAAATCACCAAGTAAATCATAAATTTCATAATGGAACTAATTACTTAAATGAAAATGCAGTTACTTATGTCTTCTTCTCATTTCCTGAAAATCTAGTAGCTTTTCAGGCCTCTTGTGTAGTAGTGATGATGTTACCTGTCTTGTACTACTCTAGAACCGCTTAAATACGCACTGATTGTCGAAGCTGAAAATTGGAAAATTGCAATCGGCAGATGTATGAAAACAAAGTATGGAGAGAAAATGGAGTCAGTCGTAAAGTTTATTGACGATTACAGCAGGCGGCTTTCACATCCTGTAAAAGATTTAGATGATATAAGATTTAAGATGGCTGCCTTGGCAGATATTCGTAGTAATGAAATACGAATCGATAGAGAAATAGGACCTATAGAGGTGATTTCTTGTACTTACTTATTGAGGAACATTTACGAACTTTCGAAGTACATATTTTTTTGTGTACTTCTTGTCATTGTTAGATCGCAAATTCTCAACATGAATTTCCTAGTTATACTAGGACATGTGTCTTATTTAGATAATCTTATTTTCACATGGTACTAAATTTAGCAGTGATGGCATTCTAGTAGATTCTGGCCCCAGTATGCATTGTGGGATTTTTGCTCGCCACAGATTCTAGCCAAAATCTCTCTAGGACGAAATGGTTTGCCATTCGAGCTTGTAGAACTTTGGCACAAATGGCATAAGTACTGATAAAATTCGCCAAATTACAATTGGCAAGTTTCTACAAAGGTTCGTGCTCGCCACAGGTCAGAGCCTATAAAACATTCTGGTTCTGGCCGATTTGACAGCTTTCTATTACATGCAGTTATCATCAAAGTTGAGAGCATCCACGAAAAATACACCAAAAGGTCCTTTTTTGTCACTGGGAGTTCTTTGGGATAAGGCAGTTTATGTGAATTCCACTAACCATTTCATTAACATTTTGGCAAGAAAGATTATATTGTACTACTTTCTTTTCTTTCAACTTCATTCAGCTATCTTTTTCTTCAAGATGGTTATTTTGCTACAGCTTGATCAAGTAGCTGGTTGTATCTAGTCTCTCATGCTGCATTGCCAATTGGATGCACCTTTTCTGTAGCAATAACAAAACTCACAAACTCACTAGATGGCCTAGTTAAAATTTCCTGCAAAGTTCAAAAACTCTATAAGATCCAATTTTATGCTAGCAATGTAGGATGTTGGATGCTTCGTCACGTGCAGCGCTCCTCCGCAAGAGCATAAAGTTTACAACATATGATTAATGCTAAAACCTTGAAACTTATATTTTGAAAATAGCAGATTTTGATGCTTGTGATTTAGAATAGGAGCAATTGCTCACTTGCATATATCTTATCTTAATTTCAGGAGTCTTACAGTTTGCTAAATGCTCTTGGTATCTCATTTCCGCAAGAAGAATCAAACATTGTCGACTCGCTTCGCTACTCAGTTCATAAGCTCCTAAGACAAGCTGTAAGTAGAGCAGAGGCATTTCTAATCCGGAAATTTTTAATCGATATTGCTTTCAATCTATTTCAATTCATTTTTCTCCGTGCCTCAAAAGTCTTGTATCCGATAGAATTTATAGTACATTCTTAAGACTACTGTACCGAGGACTGTATCTGTGTAGCGTCTAAGCAGACGGGCTTTTAGGTAATGATCACTATAGCCTTTTATCTTTTTTGTACTTCTCACGATGCTTAAATAAAGTATAAAAGGGTAAAGTAATATTTTAGTTGGGCTGTATAACTTTTGATAGAATTGAGCTGTGTTTTATCATCAAATACTCTAATTCTTGAAACCTGCAATCTTGAAATGCTAGTTACTCTAGAAGCAAAGATCCACTTTCTAATAGCATTGGATTACAGGCATGCTATGGAGAAACACTTTGCTATGTAAACGGAGGGCTCCTTAAACTAACACTTCTAGTCACATGAGATTTTTCCCCAGGAACCTCGATGACACACAATTTATTTGCAGATCTTTACTGAATTTTCATTTTAGAATGCTGTTCAGACTGAGCTTGTCAAGACACAACCCATATTCAAGAAGAAGCTTCTAACCAATCTTGAAGTATTCAAGAAGGATGTTGTGGATTATACACATGATTATGAAAATGTAGTTATACATAATATTTATCACCTTTAAAGATTATAATTTCGTTTATTAACAATATCCTTTTGCTATTATTCAGTATAATACACTTATTTAAAAGAGTACTTCATTGATTTGTAAGAATGCAAGTTTGCCTCTCTAAATTATCCATTTCTCTGTTCATTGCTTTTAGAGTGGTCCTACTGTTATTGGATTGCAACCTCTTGAAGCAAGCGATCGTCTATCATCATTTCAGGTAAATTTCCTCCTATCTACAATGCGCATTTTTAGTGCTCAGGGACGAGGGGCGCCTATGCTGGGGGGCAGGAGGGGAAGCTGCCCTCTCTATCCTCTTCCATGGGGGCAGGGGGCAAGAATTGTCCTTCATGCTGAGTTCTTTCTATCCCTCTTATCTTGAGAAGGGGCATTTTTCAGCTTTGTAGAACGCTTGGTTCAAGAAAATGTTTTAGGGGGCAAGCCCCCAAACCCTCGACTTAGCATGGTATAACAACGAGACTAATATACTAAACGTTATCTCTAGAACAGAGTTTGAAAGCGAAAATCTATCCTTGTGGAGGAACATACATGTACATGGGTGTCCTTCAGAGGAAGCCTAGCGCCCTCTGTCTTGGGTACGCGCAAGAGTATCTGTTAGTACTGGAAATGACAGAGCTATTGTTCCACCATTGCCCCCTTTAATCATTTGTGATAAAACTTTTTTCAATAGTTTGAATTTCTCTGAAAATATGATTACCATGTCTTACCTCAGGCAAAATTTAATACCATATGGCGACAGCTAGAAACTTACTCTGGTGGTGAAGATCTGTTTGGTTTGCCTGTCACTGAGTATCCACAGCTCATTAAAATCAAGAGGGAACTCAGTTTACTGCAAAAGCTCTATGGTCTTTACAACTCTGTAATTACAACTGTGGATGGGTATTTTGATATTCAGTGGCAAGATGTTGACATCGAGAAAATCAACCAGGATCTTTTAGACTACCAAAACAAGTACGTACATCCTCTGACTTTTCTAGTATTTATTCAATGTTATTTAGTATCTCTTACTAAATCCATCTCCTGTTACTTTTAGAGTGATACAGCAGTGATACATTATCTATTTCGCTTCATTTCAATTTTTCACTTTCATTCTATAAAACACAGGGTTGGTAATACTCCTTAAACTCTTTGAAAACTCCTTAGATCTATTTTACGCTTTCAAAGGCGCTTAAAAACTACTTTTGTAGACGCATTTTTGTAAAACTCCTTAAATAATCCTTATTTCCAATAGAAAAACTTCAAAATTTAATAGTGGAAAGGAGACTCCAATTGAAAATCTGTGTGATGTGAATCATTGTTGGAAAATCTACTCTCATCAAAAGGCGAACGAAATCATCATGTCGAAAGCTGTAGATGCTGTAGGCATCCTTGAAGGAGAGGATTTTTAGCTACTGATTTATTTAAGAAATGATTTCATTTTTGCTAAGGAAAGACACAAAAGATTACTTCTTAAGAATTATTTTTTGGTCCTCAAAAAGCCCCGTAGAAAGTCCATAAATCATATCCACTCACGAAAGCATGAGCCCTAAAAACTCGTGTTCAGCATATCCTGCCACCATACGCCATTATCACTCTTCTGCTATATCTTTGTCGCTTGGAGCATCTTTGGGTGAATTCCATCACTGCTTTTTTGACTCTCCTTCACAAATGAAATGAAATAGTGCCCTGTTCTCCATTAGGAAGTTTTTGAAGAATCTACTGTCTAGGATTTCTCAACATATCCTAATTGTCTTCAAAAAGAAGCAGATTTAGCTTTAGTTTCTGAGATGGGTGAAATTGGCAAAGCTCCATGACTCAAATGAGCTACCTTCGTATAAATTCCTTTAATTCCTCTCAACAATTGAGTTGTATAAAGTTATTACATTTCTAGATATGATGAGATTCGAACTGTTGCTCTATTTTGCTAACCTGCAAAAATTCATGTATAGGTGTCGAAGGCTTCCAAAAGCGTTAAAATCCTGGGATGTCTACGCTGAGCTTAAGACCAAAATAGATGATTTTAGTGAGAGTTGTCCTCTATTGGAATTGATGTCGAACAAAGCGATGAAAAGTAGACACTGGAATAGAATAGGAGAGGTTACAGGCCATCATTTTGAGGTGGAGAGTGAAGGCTTTGCTTTGAGAAACATCATGGAAGCTAACCTGCTAAAATCCAAAGAGGAAATTGAGGTACATTTTGGTGCCCATAAATTTGAATCATTGTGCACTTAAAGTACATTCATATAAGACTGAAGCTACTACTTTATAGTCCCACCAACAATGGCAATGTCATAGACCATTAAATCCAAAATATTTAGAGATTTTATGTCAACACTAATTCATTTAGCTTTTTAATGTGATACTTTCAATATATCTAACACACATGGGAATTGCAGGACATTTGCATATCAGCAATTAAAGAGAAAGACATCGAAGCGAAATTGCGTCAGGTTATTGGGGATTGGAGAGCACAAGAATTTTCATTTGCAGAATTCAAAAATAGAGGCGAGTTGCTGCTGAAAGGAAATGAAACTACAGAAATAATTACTGCATTGGAGGACAGTCTTATGATACTTGGGTCTTTGTTGACGAACAGGTACTTTTTCGATTAAATCAATGCATATCCTCTGGCAAATAGCTGCTTTCTCATTTGAATCTCTACCATTTATCTTCTCTTAAAAAAACAGTAGCAAACTTCAACCTTAAACGCACATGTCACGAAATACGGCTTAAAAGTAGCACCCAGTCCTAAAAATAACTGTAGCTATAGTAAATATATACTCTGCGGACTAGCGCAACAGAACGACATTCACTTCTAAATTAAATGGTAAAAGGCATCAAGTTGTAGTTTCTCTAGCTTGCCATATCTTTTTTGTATATGAAAATACTGCTCTTCAAGTATGAAAATTTCAGCATTATCTGCCTTTTCCATTGCAAATGATATCAGTAAATATATGAGGATGATCTTTAGCAGTATAAAAAGTGCATTCCTTTCGATATTGAAGATTGTGATTATACAGCTCATATAGTCTACTGTTTCCATTTACAATGCTAAAGATAGATATTGTTAAAATCTTCATACTAAAACCTATTTGCAAAAGCTTGTTCAGTCAACTCAACTCCAAGCTTACTCTGCAGACCTCGAACCAGTTCCTATCATACCGTGCTGTCAATTAAAGTCACTTGTTTTTTTTTATTTTAATATTGTGACATAAATCTGTAATTCCACGTTGAAATATGCTGCGTCTAGCAAATTACAAAAACATTTTACCTTTTCTTTATTTCTCTTTCAAACAATGTTGCAACAAAGCTAGTAGTTATTAATCTAGCTTGTTATTAACTTAGGTACAGAAGTTTAAGATAAAAAATGACATTGTTCATGTCAGGGTAATGAACGTCAAATTCTCTCTGAATAGATACAATGCCCCGTTCAAGAAAGACATTCAGCTTTGGGTACAGAAGTTATCAAATACCTCAGAGATTATAGAAAACTGGTTGGTTGTGCAAAATCTTTGGGTCTATCTAGAAGCTGTATTCGTCGGTGGTGATATTGCAAAGCAACTGCCAAAGGTATGATGTGAATTTAATGAGTTATATGTTTCTCTATGAGTTTAGCAGAGTTTTCAACTCTAGAGCACATGCAATCTTATGTAGCTGTAATTGTACTAACCTTGTCATAGGCTTGTCCTGTGGGTACCTTATGGATGGACTTTTACAATTGTGTATTCTTTATATAGATAGCGTGTGGCTGCTTCAAGAACAGAAGGTAGCAAACAAAAATTTAATGACACAGTTCTACGTAATCTGTCCATCCATTGGAGATAAATGCTTTTGGCTTTCTTTAATAGGAAGCAAAGAGGTTTCAGAACATAGACAAATCATGGGCTAAGATAATGGTAAGAGCACACGGCGCAACAAATGTCATTGAATGCTGCGTAGGAGATGAGACACTCAGCCAATTATTGCCTCACCTGTTAGAACAATTGGAACTCTGCCAGAAGTCACTGAGCGGGTAAGCAAGAGCCGTTATAATCACAAAATCTACATCTTACCCATTTGTTGTAGTTTTGGTAAGTTGAGCTCCTCCTTTTTTCATGTGGATTTGGTCCTTAGAGCTTGAGAATCTTCTCGATGTCAAGTTTTCCGCAAAGCATAAAAACAACACATACTTCTTTTTGAATGAAACGAGCCTCTCGAAATTGCAAATAATTTTGAATTCAGTTTATGATTTTTGGATCTAGGAATATATTGAAACTCAGCAATAGTTTCTTTCTATTTACTATGTTCTTCACTTCATTCTTTAGGTACCTAGAGAAGAAACGGCTGCTATTTCCACGGTTCTTTTTCGTTTCTGATCCAGCATTATTGGAAATTCTTGGTCAAGCGAGCGATCCCCACACGATTCAGGTAGCCGATGAAATTCTCTTCATACTCAGAACCAGTTTTTGCTTTAGATTTGATATTTTGTATATGTAGCGTTTAGCAGTACGTGGGTGATGGTTACACTTCTGTGCCTGGAGGCTAACCTTACGCCTAGGCCTAAAGTAGACTGAAAATATAAACGATTCTCTGCTTGTATATCTTGTATTGCAAACCGAAGAAGACTAACTTAATCATTAAACACAGAGTACTTAATAATAGTCACACAGTACATGACATGTGACATACATTTGACAGATAAAATACATTGCCTGGAAAGGGTGTTTACTACACACAACAGCACTCGACATGAACGTAAGATTTGCACAGAAAACATTACAGCTAAAGGAGTACGCAATTCGACACTAAATATACTAATTAATATACAACCACTTCGTTACATATTGTATATTATATTTTTTACACTTATATGTTTTAAATTATATTTTGGTTGTCTTTGTTAGGACTAGATGATTTGTGCTTGTAATTGTTCATGTTAAGTCGGACTTTGTAGGCTCATCTTCTTGGGATATTTGACAATACAAAATCAGTTGGTTTTGACAGTAAAGATTACGAAAAGATTTTATCCATCATCTCAAGTGAAGGAGAGACAGTTCAAGTAAGTACTGCCTATTTCTAAACGTACAAATCCCTAAGGACTCTACTATTGGTATAGTAGAGTCCTTAGGGATTTATGTTTACTGGTATTTTCTATGGTATATCAAAAGAGCTAGCTAATTTTCAGAATTTCACATTGTCTACTGATCTATGTCTGAGTATTGTTTTCTATAGTATTTGCCACCGGTTGATTGTGAGACAAATTGTTACCTTTGGGAAAGAAGTACCTTATATTGCAACTGCATGAAAGATTATATCGTAAAAAGATATGATGCAATGTGTTGTTCCCATTGTAAGAGTCTATTGAAGATGGACTATTGATAAATCAGCATTATTTTCATATTTATTTTTTGCATCATTAGGACACAAGTATTCTTCCTGATCATCTCCTTATAGTAATCGTCAAGGCTAATAAATTATTTAGAATTGTGCCTTGTACGTTTTTGAGCGTTCTTTTGCATCAGACGGATAGATATCTAAAGTTTTGTTTTCAGCTGGAAAAGGCCATTTATGCGAAGGGCAATGTAGAGTGCTGGTTAATGGATTTACTAAAGCAAGCACAATGGTCTTTACATGTCATTGTCAGGGAAGCATCGGTCATCATAAATGACAATTCTTTTGATCTTAAAAACTTTCTCAACAGTTTCCCTGCTCAGGTATAGTCGGATTTAATTTCTTAATTGTCCAGTTTGAGTATGCTTAGATTCGACTATCTACTTCGTATCCTCAAAGCGCAGTCTTTCAGTGAATTTACCATTCAATCTTTTGCCTGACCCACCACGGAGTGATCGATCCTTTAAAGAGCCAGTTCATTGAGTGACTAAATAGCAAGTTGTTATTGTTCGCCTACTGAGAAGTAAAGTTTCACATTCTGCTCGCGAAACGTCTTTTAGTTAGTCTATACAAAGAAATAGTACCAAACAAATCACTTTGTTATAATGCACTCTATTTTCCACAAGGTCGGTATATTAGGCATTCAAATGATTTGGACAAGAGATGCTGAAAATGCACTGGCGCATGCAAAATCTGATAAAAAGATCATGCAGCACACAAATCACAAATTTTTGCAGCTCCTAAATACGCTGATTGAAGTGACAACAACTGACTTGACCAAGATCGAGAGAACCAAGTATGAAACACTGGTCACCATTCATGTCCACCAGAGAGACATCTTCGATGATTTGGTCAGTAACTTAAGAAGCTATCATTTCACTAAGCATGTCAATTCGCCTTTTCTGAAGAACAGAAATCACTTTTTACTGTGAAAAAGACAATAATACAATTTTTTGCATGCCTTTGCTAGCTGATTCTAGGTTTAATGATTTAACGTGTCTCAATGATAGCACAAAAGATTTGATACACGGTGTTATCTTTCGACAGTTTCATTTAAGATAAGAATGTGCAATTCTTTCGTTAGGTCAAAATGCACATTCGAAGTCCGATGGATTTTGAGTGGCTAAAGCAAAGCAGATTCTATTTTAAAGAAGAGACAGATGACTGCGTCATATCAATAACTGATGTTGATTTCAGCTACCAGAATGAATTCCTCGGCTGTACCGAGCGTCTTGTGATTACTCCATTAACGGATCGATGCTATATTACTTTAGCACAAGCCCTTGGTATGTCAATGGGTGGTGCTCCTGCTGGTCCAGCTGGCACGGGAAAAACTGGTATGATGCATTTTACACTTTAACATCTATATCTTTCCACTTGAAATTTATGTAGGTGACCAACATAAAACTGCTAGTACCAAATCTTTATCCATTTTCCTGGAGTTGTTTTGTAAGAGCATCGAATAACTTAGCACCTGCTTAATGGACCTTTGAGGTTTCTTCTACCACATTTTTTTTCTAAGAACCAGTAAAATTGAGGTTCAGGCTGGCTGTTCTTAAATTGTCCCAAATTTTGAGACTGAATTGTTCTTAATTTGTTCTTTAATTAGTATGGTGTAGGCCATTTAGAAATACATAGAAAGACAATATACAAGACAATGCGTGTTTTGATTGATTGAGAGCCAAATGTTACAACCAAGATGATACCTCTTGAATATTAATGTTTTTTATTGAAAAAGTGTACAAGCAATTGTAAATAGACAATGCTAGCATAGTACCTAGTTTCGTTAGGAGCAACTAATTAGCGAAAATCAAAGACAAAAAGATTCAAGAGTCAATTCTCCTCAGGTTAACAAGGAAATGGCATTTCATGTCCATTTGTTTGTGGAAAGCTTCTGCATCGTTTTCAAAAAGTACATGTTACAGCACGGCTTCAGGCTCAGCCTTGTTCATAATTTGTCCCTAATTTTCGACCAAAGTTCAAGCTCATGTTCTTATAAAATGGTTCGTATATAAAAAAGGATCGTATTAAAATGAATGACCTTAATCATTATTCTTTCTTGGCTAATAAGATGAAATTGCTTAGAATAAGGTAACCAATTGACTTTATCGTGCAATTAGCTCACACAAACGACTTGAGCAAGACTTTAATGATGTATAAATATTTATTAGAAACAACGAAGGATATGGGCAGATGCTTGGGTAAATACGTTGTTGTGTTTAACTGCTCAGATCAAATGGATTTCAGAGGTCTTGGAAGGATATACAAAGGTATAATCATTCATGCTACTGTTTTGCACCATGCTGTTACAACTTCAAGCAAAAGTGTCACTTACATATTTTATTTGTTTATTTAATATAAATCAATCTCCATTTACGTTCCTTTCCACAGCAGGCTTTAACCAAGCACTTTGCTTAGTCCTGTTATGCGTTTAAAAATATGTTACATACGTACATCCAAGTCTATTACCAAATATTCTCTCGTCTCATCGAAATTAATATACAGCTTTTTGTGCTCTTGAGCCATTTGGTAACTGCTACATTCAGGACTACGATTCCATTTTGTATCAAGTACTTGTTCCTTAGGTCTAGCTCAGTCTGGAAGTTGGGGCTGCTTCGATGAATTCAACCGAATAGAACTACCAGTACTATCTGTCGCTGCTCAACAAATTTACATCGTCTTAACGGCAAAAAAGGAAAGGAAAAAGCAGTTTATATTCTCAGATGGCGATACCGTTGATCTTAATCCGGAATTTGGCATCTTTCTAACAATGGTACAAACCTTATTTACATTTTATCTGAATCTCTGATTCCAGATCATAGTTATACCAAGAGGTCAGAAACAATTTCATAACACAATAGCCTCATCTATTGCAGAATATTACAGCAATCAGAATTCAGTGGAACGCTCTTGGAAAAACCTTTATTATTTGGTTTTCTGTCTTAGAATCCTGGATACGCTGGGAGACAAGAATTGCCCGAAAATTTGAAGGTGCAGTTTAGAACGGTCGCCATGATGGTTCCTGACAGACAGGTACATCCATCAAATATTTGTCCCACAACTATCGTTGCAATGAAATAAGAATTTGAATTGGTTTTGTGTTGAAAGAAAGTTGTATTTCTGCAAATTCGACCTTCTGCCGTCTTTTCACAAACTCTACCCTTTTTACTTTCCCAATTATCAGTTTAGCTACTAGTAAGTAATTTTGCTTGGTCACAACAAACTGAGTATTTTTCAGATCATTATGCGCGTAAAGCTGGCCAGTTGTGGATTTCTAGAGAACATTGTTCTAGCTCAGAAGTTTTACACACTTTATAAACTATGTGAAGAGCAACTTACAAAACAGGTAAGCCATTTTGTCTGTCACCAGTCTTCTAGTGATCGGTACACTTATTGTTTTATAAAAAACCAGTTTATAAGCAACCTTGTACTCATCATCATCATCATCATCCGGTGCCTTGCTCCATAGCGTTGGCGATCAATCCCCTCCAAGCTTCACCATCTTGCATGGTCGACAAGATGTCAGTCACTCTCTGTGCCCAAAGCCATGTTGTCAAACCGTCGAGTATCTTTTCTCTTTGCCTTCCTCTGCCTCTCTTTCCCTCAAGCATTCCTCTAGTTACTAGGTGTTCAAGCCCATCTCTTCTGATAACTAGCCAATGAACGTTGCCTGCCGCTTCCTTATTCTGTTGATAAGTGAGTGTCTTGCATCCGCCTCCTTCAAGGCTGTCTCGCTCGATTTTTTCTGAGTCCAGGGTATTCGGAGCATTCTCCGAAGGAACCACATTTCCACAGCCTCGAGTTTCTTGCACTAGGCATCGTAAAATTCAAGAAACTTGTATAGCTACAAGGAAAGGGTTAAGAAACTTTAGACAAATAGTACATTAAAGTCGTTACCTGATTCAATGTAAAGCTGAACCAAAACAATGTTAACATGACATTGCTTTGGATTTTACCTCACACTGATGCATTTTGTTTTTTAATAATACTAGTAGTTTGCTACGCCCACTTTTTGTTTACGTTTTCACTTCAATTTTGTTCATTAAATCAAGAAGCTTTTAAGAAACTTTTGGAACTACAATGTGGCCACAAATGTAGCCAGAGATTAAGAAACTTTACTATTAGGCCTTGAACCAGATTTCTAGTAGAAAAAAGCGTGTATTGCAGATTTAACTGACAACACCGACATCACACCCATTCTTAGAGTGCAAGTGATGTAGAGTAGAAATGATTTTTTCGCACTATAAGATGATTCTAACGATTTAAATGCGTTTTTTCTGTTTCTTGTTTGCAGACTTTGTGATATTCATATGTACTGCATTTAAATCAACAGAACAGGAGATTACATCGAATATTCTGTAGAAGAGACATGCCTAAACCCTTGGATTTTCAGTTTTCCTATTAAAGTAGAAACTGCTAGGTCTTTCCAAGTTACTGTACTTTATTTTTTACTGGGTTTTCAATTTCTATATGTCATGAAGATAGATGGAAAAGTTACTGATAATGTCTTATTACCCCAGGTCCATTATGATTTCGGCTTAAGGAACATACTCTCAGTTCTTCGTACACTTGGCGCTAACAAAAGAGCAAACCCAGAAGATAGTGAAAGCAGAACTGTTATGAGAGTCTTGAGAAATATGAATTTATCAAAGCTTGTAAGTATATCAGGACAATTTTCGTTATAATCACTTAATAGAGCAGTTTCTTTGTTGTTTAAAGCTATTGTTACAATCATGGAGAAGATCACCTACGCCCAAAAGGTCCACTCTTTTAATCGCTTAACCCTTCAAGTGCCTATTTTGCTATATTGTCTCTTCATCACGTACTGTTTAGTGCTCCTGTTCAACATTGCAGACAGTAAGTGGGTACTAGTTTTTATAAGAATACCTAGCTTTTCCCTGGGCCTCATATTAAAAATTTTTTCTGGTTTTGAGGCTTATATTATTCTTAATTTATTCTCAAGTACCAAAGGCGTAACTTTGCCCTAAAATGAAAGGTATTTATTAAAATTTTGTTGATCTCTTACTTCATCACGAAGCAAACCAAAAGAGGAACAGAACACTAGATACTGTATCAATAGTGCAAAAATTAATTTACAAATCATACTGTAATTCAAATGTACAAAATTCCAAGTCTTGATAAAGCTTGAGCCTTGCATTGTTCTTAAATTATTCTTAAAGTTCAGCGATTCTGAGCCTTAATATTCTTACCTCATCGTTTCAATTGCTCTCAAGTGCCAAATAAACGGGGGGGGTCCTAATATACAGGGGGTCGGAAAAATTCCGAAATTTAACGGACGGGTCGGTCAAAAGAAACATGTCGGATTTCAAGAAACGGCTTTAAATGATTATAAAGCGATGGAAAGAACAAAAACAGGTCGTCTGATAGCATAAAACTAAAATATATACAGAAGCATGCTATTTTGTCTTGAAAATTGGGCCTCACTATCTATAATAGTGAGTTGCTCCTGAGATGAATTCGGCATTACGTAGTTAGCGATCATGTTAATATTCTTGCCTTAATTGAGTGCAATAGTCTTTGAACTCTTTATTCTTCTTAGGTTGACGAGGACGAGCCATTGTTTATGAGTTTGATAAATGATTTGTTTCCCAGCATTGTATTGGATAAAGCCGGATACCCTGAACTGGAAGCCGCCATCCAAATGAATACTGACGCATCTGGGTTGGTGTATCATCCACCATGGGTATTGAAGCTAATCCAGGTTAGGAAATATCCCATACACTGCATCTAATGAGGTTGAATGTTTTTGGTGAAAAAGTACTATAAGACAAACAAAGAACCTTGCAAGATAAAAGTTGCGTCCCCGGGTGGGCTCGAACCACCAACCTTTCGGTTAACAGCCGAACGCGCTAACCGATTGCGCCACGGAGACACGCTGCTCGAGGCATTGGTATTTTGAGCCAAAATAAAAGTTGGTCGTATATGAGTGAAGGCTGA
>WIPJ01000812.1:36722-68803 GCA_018155075.1 Cassiopea andromeda | reverse complement strand
TTGAGAAACATCCAGGCTGAAGGCAGAAAGTTTGCTTCTTATAAAAAAATACGTGTAGCAGCACGAAAAACAGATCATTTCAGCCCAGAGACAGACTATCATAGGATCAGAAACTAAATTGAAAACCTGGCCTTCGTATGTCATGCTGACAAGAATATTTACAAATATTACATGATGTCATCTGTCCATTTACAGCATTGCGTTTTAGCTGGTTCATTTGCTAGTACTTTCCATGCACGAAATATCTTGTAGGGACATCAGCTTAGAATAGACCTCTGTGCTGCTCCATAATTTCGAAAGAGACAAGATTCAAATTAACACGCAAAATGACAAATCGTAATACACATTGCCAGTCAGAGCACATTGCTGGAAGAGGTTGGTTGGGAAACAAAAGAACTTCTATGAAGAAGCCAATCAAGCTGATTTTCGTACTCATTTATTTTAATTATTTTACAGGTAATTGGGAACATTGGAAAAAGAGGGTGCAGGAGTACAAATATCCATCAGATGCCATACCAGAATATGCCTCTATATTGGTACCAAATGTCGATAATGTTCGAACAGATTTTCTTATTCAAACCATTGCAAAACAGCAGAAGGTATGGCTCAAAATCATATGAATTACTCAAAGTCTGATTCTCTTTCAGCTATGAACTAAGCTAGCAAAATTGCTCGCACAATTCTGTTCTCTTCTATGAAACTATATGGTTTATTCAATTTAATGTTGTGTTGAATGAGATTTGATATTTATAAATTGATGATGATAATGGTGGTAGTGATGATACTAATGATACTGCTAATGATGCGATGATGATGAAGACAGCAAATAAAAGATTATGAGAGATGACAACAAGGACCTCCAGTTCACCTACGGTCGTACTCATTCCACATGTATAGTGTAGAAAATTGCTACTTGAGGATGTTATTGATTCAGTCACTTGGCAAGAAGTAGTTTTTATTGATTTTGTTTAGAAATTGTTTTCAATACTTAGGCTGTTCTCCTGATTGGTGAGCAGGGAACTGCAAAAACAGTTATGGTCAAAAGCTATATGTCAAAATACGACGTCGAATTGCATATGAGTAAAGGCTTTAGCTTCTCATCGGCAACTACTCCTTTGCTAGTACAGGTGAAACAATTTTTTGCATTATCTGGTTCATTCTTCGTTTGATATTTGTTTCTTCAAATTTTCTGCTTGCAGTGCATTCTTTCTGAAGAACTGAATAATTGGGGAAGGTTGAAATTATTTGAAATTATTAAAATTTCCTGAAGTAATAATTATAGGGGCTGGTATAGATAGAGAGAGTTGGTAATATAGCGGCCCTTCGTATTTCGATGAGCTACTCTCATACTTGCTTTCATACGCTGTGAAGAAGTCTGAATAAGAGAATATAGAACAATGTTGCTAGACCTCAGAGTAAAACGAATACCATACATCAAATCTTTGAAAGTAATAATTTGGGGGGGGGTGAGTATACACGGAGGGGCTCAAGAATGTACGAATTAATACACATTTTTTGATAGTGAACTAATCGTTTGTAAGCAACAGAGCTTGATTCGAAAAGTTATGTAAATTATCATAGACAGTCTAAAATCTCTCATATAATCAGACCATTGTACGGTCATTAAACAAGTTAAGATCTAAACTTTGACTGAAAACAAGAAGTTTTAGGTCTAATCATATGAGAAACCTAACTAAATTTCTATGTAGCTTAGAAAAATATAACTGCGTTCTTCAATCTCTATAAAAATCTATATAGTACAGATGGTTGTTGATGAAGAATTTTATATTTATGAGATCTTTGAAGTCATTCTTTTTATACTGAAATAATGATAGAGGACAATTGAGAGTTACGTTGATAAACGACTTGGTACTACTTATGGCCCCACTGCTGGAAGAAAGATGACTATTTTTATTGATGACATCAACATGCCGATCATCAATGAATGGGGTGATCAGGTATACCAAAACCATATAATAAAAGTATTCTTTCCTTGCCTATATCATTCTCTTTTACATTGGTTCTTCGGTGTTACTTCTATCGATGCCCAGAAAATCTTCCTATATTCCCAGAGCTATTTCTTGGCTCTTGGAAAATATCTATACTATTTCTCCATTGGTTCTTTATTGCAAATGCTAATAAGTCATACTTTACTCTCTGATTATACAAGAAATTTTGTTATCTATGATTTACCTGCATTTTTCTATTAATTTAAAACTTTTCTAGTAAGTATAACCCTGAATTTTGCTTCTTTCTGTATTGAAGTTAAGAATTGCTTGGCTGAATATTTTTCTTTCTTTCTTTCTGAATTTTTATTTCTTTCTGTATAGAAGTTAAGAATTGTTTGGACTGTCTATCTTAGCCAGTCTTAGCTACATTCGTAGTACATAGACTAGTTTTTTCACATGCTGTTCAAATATTTATATTCCTTTCAAGATAACAAACGAAATTGTCAGACAGCTAATGGAGATGAGAGGCTTTTACAACCTTGATAAGCCAGGAGAATTCACAAACATCGTAGATATTCAGTTCATTGCTGCCATGATTCATCCAGGTGGAGGAAGAAATGACATTCCAAGCAGATTGAAGAGACATTTCTCAATTTTCAACTGCACATTGCCATCAGTCAATTCAATTGATAAAATATTTGGTAGGCTTAATGCATTTCAATGCTACAATTAGACACATCAATGTATCAACTTAACGAATATAAATGTTTCTTTGATGCTTTAATTCGTAGTCTATCAAGTTTACCCTTAGTTTGTACCCCTTTAATGTAATGTATGTTACACAAGTAAATTTTTGAGTTGAGGATGAAGACAAAAAAGGAGCTATTTACATTTATGCTCTTAAACTATATGTAAGCAGTCTAGTTTTTTGCACACTCAGCAAAATGACGAGTCAGACATTTCAACTCTATACTAGAGTCATCATCAGCAGCAGTATGGAATAATTTATATCTTCTTGTAAATCAGGTATCATTGGCAGTGGATATTTTTGCAAGGAAAGGTTTAATGAAGAGGTTTGCGATATTATTCGACGACTTGTACCTTGCACTAGAATTCTTTGGCAGAAAACGAAGGTACCTTAAAATCTGTTTTTGTTTTATATGAATGCTGTTAACCATATCCATAACTAGTACTAAGAACACACAGAGAGAGAGAAAAATTTACAATGTCATTTGCTCTCTCTCTCTCTCGCCATCTCATCAATCTGTCCATTCAAACTTTCTCTATATTCGAAACATCCAAGAAATCAAATAAACATTTGTTTCTACCAGGTAAAAATGCTTCCAACTCCTGCAAAGTTCCACTACGTGTTCAATTTGAGAGACCTGTCGCGCATATGGGAAGGCATGCTTAAAGTGATAGGAGAAACTATAGAGAATACAGCAGATGTTCTTGCACTTTGGAAGAGTGAGTGTACAAGGGTCATAGCAGATAGGTTCACAACTGAAAGAGATAAGCACTGGTTTGCACGAACACTTGTGCAAGTCCTCACCGAAACAACCGATGAGGAAACGTCGTCTCTTTTGGAGGAGGAACCATACTTTGTTAACTTTCTGAGGTGACATTAGTTTTGATTATCTTTTGCTCACTTCTCCTTCACTCATGTACCTCCTATGCTGCAAATGTATCTCGCCTATAACAAGAATTCAAAATTAGGGAGATATACATTTTCTGGTTTTCATGTGGAAGCTCTATACTGGATTCGAAGGTCCGAGACAATATGAAGCAACTAGACGTGGTATCCTGATAGGTAGTGCTGTTAAAAAAACTTTAGAATAGCTTCCCCAGGGCTCAGACTCACCCTTAAAGAAAGAACATGAAAAAACTATAGTAATATAAAGTAGTATTAATGCCAAGGAGCTTTATCTAATTAAAAGTTTATCCTCAAAGTAGTTCTTATTTTATATCAAATCATAACTCCTCAGAGGGAATTCTTTTCATAAAATGACTCTTTCAATAACCTTGCATTTGCCTTCTTTTCATAGAGATGCTCCTGAAGCAACTGGTGATGAAGCTGAGGATGCTGATCTTGATGAACCAAAAATTTATGAAAAGGTATCCCAACCTAGCTGGTATGCTTTTCCTCCTTTTCTTCCCACTTGAACTTTGAGAAGTTTTCCTTCATCACATCAAGCATATTCCTTAATGAGGCCGAGCCTCAAACATCTTATGGTGATTTTGTAATGTCGTACTAACTGGTTGATTTTTCATGAATGGGTTGTTTCTTCACTTCAAGTTTAGAAGAAATGGAGCTTCTTATTTATCAATACCTTTTTCTTACACGGTAGATACCTTCACTTCAGACAGTTAAAGAACGACTATCGTTCTATGCGACCCAGTATAATGAGCTCATTCGTGGTGGAGGTCTTGATCTAGTATTCTTCAAAGATGCCATAACACATCTTATCAAGGTAAGAACTGGTATTTGATAGGTATAAATAACTGACAGATATAGTTAATTTACAAGGAAAGATAGACATTGCTGACTAATTTTTGCTATACTAGCAGTAAGAGTGTCTAGATGTTTTATTGTGCGTGATGTTATACTTTGCAGGATCAAACAGAATCGTATCTGAATTGGACCCAATCTACTTTTGGCTCTCATAGATCTTTCTCTTTTAAGAGATCTAGAACTAGATCATATCTAAACTATGGTGACTGCAAAAGCAGTTCAGAAGTGCGTATGATAATAGCTCAGAGCTGGATTGGATCTGAAGAACTATAAACGGAAAGCCTATCCTTACCGAACGTTTATCTGATCCAGTTTAGAGTTAACCCACTTTTCCTCGTGTAAATGTAGTTTTTGATTCGAGATAGGCAGTAGAATCTTGATTATACTTTTGCGTTAATACTGATTGCTGCTTTAATGCAACCAGTTAGTGATAGATACATAAAAAATTCCCTGAGTTTAAGCATATATTTGGATAGCAATGCTAGTTATTTAACCACTTCGAAAGTCTTAGTCGTACGCGAGAGGAATCTTATACAGATATTTGCATCGTTGCTTGTCTTGTGCAAGGGATCTTTGTTTAATTATTAGTTTGGTATTTACTAATTTTTGCCTTAGGACAGTCGCCACAATTTTTATCATATCCCCGTTGAAAATTCCTTTGCAATGAACAATGGTACTCAATGATTCATTCCATAGATCTCACGCATTATAAGTACTCCTCGAGGTAATGCACTTCTTGTTGGTGTAGGTGGGTCAGGTAAGCAAAGGTTTACCAGACTTGCCTCTTTCATTTGTGGCTACGACACCTTTCAGATAACGCTTTCCAGGTTGGTTCAACTTCTTTGTTTACCTCTGAGGCAACTTAATGTTTGTTAATTTACAGCTGGTAGCTAATGTTGTATATTTGACACAAGCCATTAGATAGATATTGATAATAATGCTGATTTACTAATCTCAATATATCATCACAGAATTTATTAAAACCATTTACCATGGTTACAAGGGGTTAAGGAAAGCAAGGGATTTAGTTTCTGTCATGAAAATCAGGGGATATAAACAAAGGGAAAATTTGTAAAACGAGCCTCGTTCATGGTTTCCACTCTAGGAAAGTTATGGTGGGCCTAAATGATGCGCTCGAAACGATCCCTCAAGTTTTTGCAACAGATTGCTAGCAAGCTTAGGAAAGTCTTCGGTCCTTGTTCCCAGATATTGCAATAATCACCTCAAAATTGCCAATTGTAAATACAATATTGAAGAAAACTGGTCCTGGCCTCTCCACCAAACTTTCTGATAGCACATTTCACGCGATGAAACGTTTCATATTTTATTTTTTAAGATCTTACAACCAGCTTAATCTGATGGATGATCTGAAAACACTTTACCGCGCTGCTGGATGCAAAGGAAAAGGAATGACGTTTATATTCACTGATAATGAAATCAAAGAAGAAGGGTTCCTAGAATATATAAACAATGTCTTGTCATCTGGTGAGGTAAGTGTTGACATTGGAATTGAAAATAAGAGACTTATCGTTATCATTGAATGCATAGTAACAACTACACGTGGTATTAGAGGGCCAGCACACCATATTCATCAGCTGGATTCTAAAACCTCATCAGTCATTGCATTGCAAACGGATGCTCAAATTCATTTGTTCACTGAATGGCCGTAAAAAGCCTTCAAATATAGAAACAGATTCAATAATTTATTATTTGTTTTCCAAGTAATTGCCAAACAAAACCTTACCAATAGGAGAACTCTTGCATACATAATGCACTCTCAATTCTTCTGCAATTCATTCATTTTTGTAAAAATGGTCAAAGGCTCTAGCAACTAATTTCGGAATCTCCTTTGCAGGTGTCCAACTTGTTTGCAAGAGAGGAGTTGGATGAGATGACTCAAGAGCTTATTCCTATTATGAAAAAAGAGTTTCCAAGATTGCCTCCCACTCCAGACAACTTGTACAGTTACTTCATATCGAGAGCACGCAATAATCTTCACATTGTACTTTGCTTCTCACCTGTAAGTGTCCCCAATGACTCACGTTTTTTGCCTTTTTCTAATTTCATTAAATGGAACTAAGCACGTATCTGTTGTATTTGTATCATCGGGGGAATTTCTCTCAAGCTTTAGAGTTTGTGCACAAGATTGTTACATCTGCAGATAACAACCTTGGCAAAATAAGCACAATGTTGCCTTGAGTAAACAATACCTTCTATGAACAAGTTTCCAAAATCCAAGTACGTTCTGTGTAGGTTCCTACTTATAGTCGAAGAATGCTATGTCTTTGTACATTGCCTCTAATATTGCGCTATCACAAGCTACAATTCTGCAAATATAATACATCTTGCTTGAAGAGGAATACTTACTATTATCTCAAATTTAAAGCTCAGTTTCTACTTGCCGGAGTTATAGCCAATTGGGGGGAAGGGGGGAGTAACTAAGGTATCGGTTGCTATCAAACCAAGGTCATCTGATGAAATAGGTGACTCTGTCATGTCCTGGCTACGCTATGGTGTTTATTTTTAATGATTTTTATATAACAAAATGTGTTGGTCTTTACCCAGCTTAAATTGCCTCTCATTTTACTACAGGTAGGCAATAATTTTAGGACACGTGCACTCAAGTTTCCCGGCCTCATTAGTGGCTGCACTATGGACTGGTTCAGTCGATGGCCTAAAGATGCTTTAATCTCTGTCGCCGATCATTTCCTTTCAAAATTTGAGATATCTTGTACACCCGAAACGAAGATCAGATTGGTAGAGGCAATGGGAATATTTCATGACCACGTTGCTCAAGCTTGCGTGGATTACTTTGACAGGTAGATAACATTTGGAAGTGCACACCTGATGCCAATGTTGTACACTTCCTCTGTCCTTGATTTACTTTGAAGCTAAAAATCTAAAAGCTAATAAGAAATCTTTGAGTTGAAAGCGAATGTTCTAGATTTTGGGACTGACAACAAAGAGGTGCTGACTGTATTTATAGCAACAAATGATTTGGCAATCGTGTTTGCAATATCGTAGGTCTTATGTTTTAATGAAACATAGCATATGCTTCACCTATATAAAGGGAAAAAATTGACTCAAGCTTGCAGCTTTTCCAGTATATAATATTGGAAAATCTAAGTCTTTAGTTATAGAAATTTTCCATTTCATAACCCAAATGATTTTTTATAACATGGCAAATTCTCCACAATTCACTAATTCTTCTTATTATTCTAGATTTCGAAGGCCGACACATGTCACTCCAAAGTCATACCTTTCCTTCATAAATAGCTACGTGAAAATTTATTCGCAAAGGCGTAATGAGATTGGTGAGCTTGCCAACCGAATGAAAACAGGTCTGGATAAATTGATAGAAGCAAGTGAATCAGTAGCACAGTTGTCTAAGGAACTTGTTGTCAAAGAGAAGGACCTTGCTGTTGCATCAGACAAAGCAGATGCTGTACGTTGCCTTTCATTTGTTAATTGCTGTCTTTGTACGTCTGTATGTTTATTTGTGTTTGATAGATTACAAACAAACTTAAGTACTAACTAGTATTGTCTATTTACTTCATGTAACTGTAGCACAATGCACCACATCTTCGTTAAATTTTCAATGGGAAATCGCCTTTTACCTGTTTTCTTATAACATAGTAACTGATGCTCTTTGCTTATGAAATTTTCTAATTTTCATCCATTTTCCTAACTACATTGGCAAATATCCCTGACATTCCTACCTCCGTGTAATGCAGATATTAGCAGAGCTATTCATTCTTCCAACCTAAAAAAGTAAACGAAGAATACCATTTATATAATTCCCTCATTTTTCTTCACTTTATTGAATTCACTACTTTTCCTTAGGTTTCCATTGCAGAAATTAAATTCTCTGCAATTCCCTATTTTTCTAATTGCTGGTGCCAATTTTATGAAGCATAGTGTGTCGCCATAGAAGGGCAAAAGCAGTTATTTGTTGATCTGCATTCTAAGACTGTTTGATCTTTGCACCTTTTCATTATGTCAAACATTGTTTCTAGGTCTTACAAGATGTCACTGTAAAAGCTCAAGCTGCTGAGAAAGTAAAGAGCGAAGTACAGAAAGTGAAGGATATCGCCCAAGCTATCGTTAATGATATAGAAGTGCGTACTGTATCTATAGTGTACATCGAGCCTCTAATTTCTTGATATGACATTATGATAATACTTGCGGTTCAATAACTTCTTATGTTCCTTTTGCGTTGCATATCAACTTCACAGTCAGTGGTTTGCAGTTCACATATTCCATTTTTTAACTGAACTTCCTTTCTCTTTGGGGTCAGGAAGTGGAATAAACTGCTTTTGTGTGAAAAGTTTGACATTACCTAAGAACAGGAGGGTTAGTATCCAAATTAATAGCAAAATTCTGGTTTTATAGTCGGACAAAGCTGTCGCTGAAGAAAAACTAGCACTTGCTAAGCCTGCATTGGAAGAGGCAGAAGCTGCTCTACAGGTAATTATATTTCTCTATAGCTTTGTCATTTTCTTCTCAGCATTCATTCATTGGTAGCCATGCTGTGAATGCTTTTGACCATCATTTTCCAAATGAAGGCAGATATCCATATTTAGCCACTATCACTAGGTTCTAAAAAAATGGTAGCTATTTCTTGTTCATTTCAAAGATACCTTGTATTGATTTATTGCAAGTTTTAAACATTTTATCGTATTTCATCATATTTGATTTTTGAGAAAGATTAAGGCAGTGATTTTCAAGCTGGAACGTCAAGGTGACCACGAGAACCATATAGATGTATAGTTAAACGCATGTATATTATCTGTCATAGAGATGAGCACTGGAAGAGATGCTTCTGCCTCTGATCATATTCAACTTAAATTGGCAGATTCATATGGAACAGAATATAATAGAATTTTGGTATATATTTCTTTCAGACAATAAAGCCAGTTCATATCGCAACCGTGAGAAAGCTTGCTAAACCGCCTCATCTCATTATGAGAATCATGGATTGTGTATTGATCTTATTTCGAGTGAGGTTGAACTCGGTTACCCAAGATCCTGAAAAGCTATGTCCTACTCCTTCTTGGTCCGAGTCGCTGAAGGTTTGGAAATGTTTCTCGCTTTTATTTGGAGTAGCTTGTAGGAGAAACATTTGCTTTTGATGCAAGGGTTGCAGCTTGAGCCCAGGCCACTTTTACTTTAATTGCAAGGCATGGCTGGTTTAGTTATGCTTCGTAATATTTGGAGATTCATGTTAGATTTTGCACCATAGTTCATATATTAAATCGTTAGCTGCTCGTTTAGTAGGACAATATGCTGAAGCAATCCCCTAGGACAATAATAATTGTGCGTTTGGTATCATCCTTTAGTGCGCAAACTGTTTTTTGAAAGTGCTGCATTTGCATTGCCATTAGGGAGTTATTCAGCTAGCAAATTTTCACTCATCACAGCTCATGAGCTCCGGTGGATTTCTGCAAGGCCTACAACATTTCCCAAAAGATTCCATCAACGAAGAAATGGTAGAGCTGCTTCAACCATACTTTGGCATGGAAGATTACGTCTTAGAAGCTGCGAGAAAGGTTTGCTTAGGGATCAGTGAATCGAATTCAATTTCCATAAAATGTTATCAAGATTTTTAAAGCATCTTAGTTTTTTACTTGCTTAAATGTGCAGTGTATCAAGTGATTTTAATTTTCTAGATTCAATATAGAATTGATTATTCTGTGCCAGGTTTCATACTGAACTTGGAAAACCAAGAAAATAGGCCACTTTTACGAAAAGTCAGGGAAAACCTAGAATAGTCAGGCAATTGTCTATAATTTGTATCTAAGTCAGGGAAAAGCCAAGGAAAACAAAGTATTTACTCAGCATAACATTTTCATCAACTATTGGTATAGTTGTTCACAAAGTCGTTGCTCAAATTATCGTCAGTAAATGTTAACTTTATGCTTTGCTTTGTGAAATAACAAGTATAATGTGCATTACCTATCTACTAGGCTCCATTTTTTTTACTTCTTTTTGTAAATATGTGAAAATATGTGAGATAGGGGTCAGAGAAACAGTAGGTGTTTTTGACTATCAGTCAGGGAATAGTCAGGAAAACTTTGATTGCCAATGTCTGTTTTTAATTATTATTAGTGGTTGGTCAAGCTTAATATGAAATGAACAAAATAGCTTTGGAATATATCAGTATGGCAGCTATTTTCTTGTGTAGCTGCTGCATGTATTGTTGAAAAGGAAATAAGTTCGCAATATTTCAGAGTATATCAAAACCAAACCCCTCCCCCGATCTCAAAGTTTTCCAGTATCCATTACCTACAATAGAGTTGTGGTGATGTTGCTGGACTTCTTCAGTGGACCATAGCAATGGCTAGCTTCTATGCAGTAAATAAAGAAGTACTACCGCTCAAGGTATGCTAATATCCTCTTGCAACTTTTAGGAAATTGATATGCAGCTTTTCTTTCCTAATTTGCTTTGTATTGATCAATTAGCTTTTTGCTCTAGTTTGTTGTAGACTTTCTCCCTCAAAATTGTTTAAGGATCTCACAACATTTGCTTTACAAACGGATTCTTTGCCCCAGGAATAGGAAACAATTTGGTTTTTATGCTGGCTCTCTTACTAGACTACTATTTAGAAACTGATTTGAAAATGAAAAGCTAGTTGTTATTTCTAACCGTGATAAGGTTCTAATCTTCACTCAACATATCTTCTTGGTGCAACTTAGACAAATCTTGTAATACAACAAGCCAGACTGGATTTGGCACAAGGAGATCTTGATAAAGCTCAGGCTGTCTTGGATGAAAAGCAGAAGGAACTGGATGTTGTGCAAGCAATGTATGATGCAGCCATGAAGGAGAAGCAGGTTTGGAAATTAACATTTTCAGTATCATTGAGCCTTTGAGAGTTGTATGCTTAGGGCATAGGGAAACTTAATCAGATGCATGAAATCGTTAGAGTGTAGTTGTGGATTGTTTTATGAAAGTTTTGATTAAAGCCATGCAATTTTAGTCGTCTTCTGAGATGTTACTGTCTTTCCTATGTCCATGGTGATCTCAGTGAAGTTCCTGATCATTTAGTTGCTGCGGATAAGTAGGAATATGATGATGACGCAAATGAGAAAACTTTCTTGAACTTTACTTTAAAGCAGCTCTTGAGAGCCGATTATTTTCTAGTTGTCCATTAATATCAAAGAAATGAAAATCTTTTTTATCATCCCTTTCAATTCCCTAACTTAAGAGCAGATTTCTGATATCTGAAGCATTATCGTTAGTGGTCACGTTTGATTAGCAAAGCAAATGAGTTTTAAAATACCGAAAGGAATATCTTCTAGCTTTCAAATCAGTGTATAATACTAGCTACCCTCATCCATGGTTGATAGTGTGTATATTTGCTCTTCTAGGATTTACTCGATGATGCTGAAGCAACAAAAAACAAAATGCAAGCAGCATCTGCCCTTATTGAAGGACTCGGTGGTGAGAAAAGCCGTTGGACAGAGCAAAGTCGTGAATTTGAAGAACAGATAGGACGGTTTGACTATTCCTTCACTTTTGCTCGAGGTTGCACATGACATTCACCTTTCTTGTATCCTAGGTGCCAATAAAACTAACATACCCACAAATAGCTCTTCTTCACCTTTAGTGAATGGAGATAGTTTACTTCCATTTGGTTTACGTTTAAGATGGCAGAAAATTTAGGAATACTTTTAAGCATCCGATCGTTGTGTCATGCATCATCGGATCGTTTATGAAGTACAAGAAACAAGATGATTGTGTAGTCCAGAGAGTAGGCAAGTTGGTAAAAATATACAGAACTTGATTATATCCAAACAACTATATACATATCAATGAAGCATAAATCATAGTAAGCAGAAAACATGTTGTTAATCGTGTCGAAAAAGGCTACTAACTAAAACTATGAGTCACTAATAGCACATATTGATATTCGGGTCCAATCCCCTACAAACGATTGAGTCCCAGACCTCAGTACTTGACAATGATACTGTAGTGGCTGCTTAGAATCCCAGCAAATTAAAATCTTGAATGTTTATATGCACGATAGGTGCCATGTGTTCTCTCAAGCCTCTTCTCTCTAATCACAGATTAGTTGGTGATGTTCTCCTAGCCACCGGATTCCTTTCATACTCCGGTCCCTTCAATCAGTCATTCAGAACAATGCTTAAGAAAAGCTGGGAGAGATTTCTTTATCAAAAGAGGATTCCATTTAGTGAAAATCTAAATATCACGTCTATGCTTGTTGACAATGCTACGGTAATCATTTTACATTTTTATATCATTTACTATTCACAACAAAGGCCTTAGAGATTGTAGAAACATTTGCATGACATGAAAATACTAGCACAGTCTTTTTGTATGTTGCGAAGGATGGAGCAATTGAGCAAATTATGTTGATAGTTGTTCGCTGTTTGCTAGTCGTTACTAATTAGTAGTTACTTGATATTTTTTATTCTTTTGTCGTTATTTCCTAACCATTGTTTGTTGTTGGAAAGAGATCTTTCAACTCATAATGGTACCATTTCTATGAAGGAAGAAAAACACGTTCATTGAACACATCCATGTGGCAACGCAGAGGTTGCATACTGCTGTAGATATTCTGTTGAAGTCGTCTGTTTCAAAAAGAGACGTTGCATACTGCTGCAGATATTCTGTTGAAGTCATGTCGTTTCAACCTTTCAATATATCTTGTCAATATCTCCTTTTGCTTCTGAATTTTTGTCGTTTGAAACAGATTGGAGAATGGAACCTGCAAGGTTTACCAAATGATGATCTTTCTGTGCAAAATGGAATTATTGTAACCAAAGCAACAAGATATCCTTTGTTGATTGATCCTCAAACTCAAGGAAAGCACTGGATAACAAACAGAGAAAGATCAAACGAATTAACGGTACTATTAAACGTTTTTATTCTTTATTGCAAGATTCCTCTCACATAGGATTGTACACCCTTTCCAAAACAACTTTCTTAGGTTTCAGCATTTTTCAAACAAGTTGTTTTTCCTAGAGTAATAATTTACAATTTTTCTCGTGAAAGGTGACGACACTGAACAACAAATACTTCAGAACACATCTAGAGGATGCTTTATCCCTTGGAAGGCCACTTCTGCTCAAAGATATCGAGGAGCAGCTGGATCCAGCTCTTGACAATGTTCTTCAGAAAAATTTCATCAAACAAGGATCAACTCTTAAGGTTCAGTGCCGTTCATGTCATTTTTTGGTAGTGGTTTTCTTTGCAATGATCTTCACTTGACAGTGGAAGCTGCCTATCTTGTTGACTTATCACTTTCAGCTTGTTCCATTACACGTACTGTTATATGAGAAAACAATTTTTGGCCTGAGCCTCAATTTTCTTAACTGTTCCCAAAATTAAAGCTGAGGTTTTCTTAGGATGTTTTCTAATTTTACTGGAATAAACTCACTCAAACGGGATGCCCTGTCTTTACTAGTCTTCAAACTCTAAATTAAATTCTAGCTTTAACATTTCGAATTTAAAGATAAAGTAATATTGATTTTGGCAAGTAAAGGAACTGAGCTTTGGAACTTGAGCCTCATTATTTTCTTAAGATTCCTTTGAAATGAGCCTCATTTTCTTATAATATTTTTCTTATAAAAAGAGAAAAGAGGTGTATACGTCCAACATCTAAAAATGTGTGTGTATAACTCAGTTGAACAGCTTCATATTCATATTCAGCATTGACTTTCATGGCCCAGCACGTATCATAATGCATCATTTCTGACAGCCTAGTGTGGCTAAAAATGCTTCTTTTGTAGAGAAGCTAAACTCTGGAACGATCTGAATAGAAATAATGAGAATACCAAATTTTCCACGCACTTCAGGTCGTCAGTGAAAATTGACAGGCCCTGAGCAAGGACTTACTTTTCTTTTTGCCTTTATTATTGAATTATCATACACAGTTCTTCTTTTCTATCTTTCTCCTGGTATTGTACGTTTTGCAAAGTATTATTTTTACAGGGCAGTTTGTAAGCAAGAGTCATAGTCCTTCAAGGTACCTTATAATATATAGGAAAAAGATAGGCTTGCTTCAATTTGGTACCTTGTTTACTGACAAACTAACTAGCATGAGCTGCATTATTTTCAAAGGTGAAAGTTGGTGATAAGGAAGTCGATGTAATGGAGGGTTTTACTTTGTATATTACAACAAAACTTGCCAACCCTGCATATACTCCGGAGGTAAATATTTATCTACGAAGATCTTTTAGATACACATGTGTCACTATTCAAACTTTGACACTATACACCATATATGCCTTCATATATTTTCCATTTTTAACCATTCCAAGCTATATCCCTCTCTCTTTCCATAGATTAGCGCAAAATGTGCAATAATCGATTTTACTGTGACAATTAAAGGTTTAGAGGATCAATTGCTGGGCAGAGTTATCAACACAGAGAAACAGGTCTCCAGAAGTGCTATTTCTATTTTCATTCTGTATTTTTCTGTGTGTACTTGGTTCCAGCCATATCATTGTCATCTTCTTGAATCGATTCCTTTCAAAAAATAAGCTTCCGCTAGAACATTTCCCTCAACTAGAGATGGTGTTTTATAGCTGAGGGTGAGTTGCCTACTCTTCCAACTGGCTATCTGTAGTCTAGTAATTGCTAATACCTGGCAAGAATTTTAATAGCCTTTGTTTAATGCAGAATTAAGAGATTCACCCGACTACAAGGAGGAAATAGACTATTTTTGAGCAAGTACGTTTTAGTAGCAATGACGTCCAAGCCATAAACATCGTATATTATGTAGAATCAGAGCATCATTGGTGGCACCGTTGACAATGCATTATACTTTCAGGAACTAGAATCGCAGCGTGTAAAGCTGATCGAAGATATCACAGCAAACAAAAGGAAGATGAAAGAGCTGGAAGATAATTTGCTTTTTAGGCTTACAAGCACACAGGTATGAGTTGGTTGATATATCATGTATGTCTTAGAACAGCATGTTAGTCATTAACCTAGGATTACGTATTAAGCTATTTCACTTATAGCAAGGGTTGTAATTCATGCATTTATCCAATGAATTCTAATGCATAACCAACCGTAGAATTGTGCACAATTCTAATATCATCTCTCAATGAAGTGTACTGCATGCTTTTTTACGTATCTGTTTGAAAGAAATTTATCTTGGTCCATTGGCAAGTGAGGTAGGGTGATCAGTCCCTTTCCTCGCCGCTTTTATCTCCAGTGCTGCCACCTAGTACCCAATCGCTGCTAGGTGAGCAGATAGTAGGCATTCGGTCAAGGCTGGAAGGATCGAGTGTACCTCGAATTATTGACGTACCGCACTGTAGACACACGCTGTTGCCACAATACTTCCTTGTTTATCATCCATGAAAATTTTAATGGTAATGCATGGATAATACTATATTGCATTGAAAAGTGTTGCCCCATCTACAGGGTTCACTTGTTGACGATGAGTCTCTAGTCGAAGTCCTAAAAACAACGAAATCGACTGCAGAAGAAGTCAGTGAGAAGCTTTTTGTTGCCAGTGAAACTGAAGTGAAGATTAACGATGCGCGAGAAGAATTTAGGCCTGTTGCTACGCGGGGCAGCATTATGTACTTTTTGATCGTCGAAATGAGCATGGTTAATGTCATGTATCAAACATCGCTGCAGCAATTCTTGGCAATATTTGATAGCTCTATGGCTAGGTTTGTTTCAATAACTTTTTTCTTGTATGCCTTGCTTAAAATAGATCCGCTTTGGGCCAGTCATATTCATTCAAGTATATACATCCTATCTCATTTTAATGCTTAGTCGTACACGATTGAAGTAAGAAGAACACAAACTTGAGATAATTCTCTATAAAATTGAAAGAATATTAGTGAATTTTCAGTATACATATCCTGTACTAAGTTCCACCTTTCATTAATACCGACATTGCACATAATTTTCTGTCTTGCATGCTTTATGATTAGACTTAATTGTGGTGGAATTGGGGGTAGTTTGGGAAAGACGAATAGCTTGGTATTGAAATATTCGCATGCTTTTTAGCTATTCGAAAGTCGAATATTTTTCTGAAAAATATTCGAATATTTGATTGAAAGTAAACTGGATTCCAGCACACTTTTTAAACTGCAATCAACAACAACTATCGTCTCCTTTCAAAGTTTAACTTCGTAGCGTAGCAAAAGCAAAATAGGATACCAATTTCTAGCGTAATGCGTCTTGATATCTTTTTTGTGTTGTTTTGTATTCTGATCTACTTCAGCCTTTGTGCTAAGTGCTTTATGCCTGTGTTCTATCTGAAACCTTCTTGCTTTTCACGTCATGTATGATAAGTGGTTATACTACACAGTTAATAATAATTATCAAAACTATCAAATAACACGTAAAGTAAGAAATATGTAAATTCATTGTGGCTATGCAAGCATGGTCTTTAGCGTCATCTTAAGAGATGAAATAGTGTAAACTGACTTACAGACATTTGACAGTGGGCTTCAAGCCACATCCCCCCTCCTCCCTCCCGTATGCAAAACTGAAGGACAATAGCTGTTCATACGAACCAGACAAATTTCAATCTGAAGAACGCCGGTGGCAGTTTGTTGGCTGATAATTCATACCTTCTTCTTATTTCCTTGTCTTTAGCTCACATATCTCTTTCAATAGCATTACCACTAAACATAACTGGCTAGGTTTGCCATTGACATGTATTATTTGAATTAGCCTATTAACCATATTTCCTACTTTACGTTATTTCTATACACAGAAAGTGAACTTACGGGGTGCTAAACCTGCTAGAAAGTAGTAGGCGAGAAAACTTAGAATAAGTATGCATGATACTCTATTTAGTTAAGCGACCTTCTGTAATACCGAAAGGGCATTTTCCGCTTTAGGCCTTTTAGCAACACAATTGAGATGCAACAGTGTTGAGAACTTGAATACTCTAGCAATGATAAAGCATTTGATTTCTTAGGCATCAGACAGAGCCTAGCTCATCTATTAAGACAACCATTCCTTAAAGATTCCCTACATACAAATTTATTACAAAAGCTTTATTTATGTGTTTAAATTTGAGTTGTTTTTAGATTATCTGTATGTTGTAATTTATTTTATTTTCCTCTTTGATTTGTCTGTATGTAGTGGAATTTAAAATGAGAACTGAGAACTGAACTGAGAACTGATCTTCAACTATTCGAAATCATTCGAATTTATTCGAATGTTGAATGCTGAATATTCGGTATTAGAAATTCCACTATTCCTGTTCGAATTGCTCACACTAGCTGGGGGGTACTTGCCCTCTTAAGTTCTCTCCAGGATCTATTTTCTGCTTCGTCCCCAAATTCGATGAGAAAATGTATGGGGTGGGGTGAGGACCCTCTAGCAAGATGCCATTCTTCTTTGCTTTATACCATTGCTCTTTAGCACACTATCATCACGTTTTTTATTGCTCGCTGTTGTGCTGAACTGGTAAAATAGTCACTTCTTTGCAGTGAAATGTGTGTGATAATCAAAGGGCGTGGTCATTATAGGGCGTGGTCACTTCAATATATTTTATACTTGAGGATAAACAACTGTATTCCAGACATTGTATTCTTAATTCTATTTAATATTTCTAACGATTTTCAAGGCGATAAGATAGGAACAACGATAATCATACATAACTGTCTCTTTTGGCGAAACAGCATTCCTTACCAATAATATGGCGAACCTATCATACTCGGTTCATCGAATTGTTTCCTGTAATTGGTTTAGTGGCCTGTATTTTCTGACAATTTAATGTCCTCAAGGTTCCTTTTCATGATTGGCGGCCCATTTGCAGGTCAGTATTATTAGTGTAACTTCTCACTCGTACAATTCTACGCTCTACAAATATCATTTCTATAATACCTTTATAGATCAGAGAAATCTCCAATCCCATCAAAGAGAATTAACAACATAATAGACTATTTGACATTTGAAACATTCAAATACGCAGCACGAGGATTATACGAGAAAGATAAATTTATGTTTACCTTGCTCACATGTTTGAAAATCGATCTACAAAGAGGTGCAGTGGATCAGAGAGAGTTCCAAACTTTCATAAAAGGTTCGTTGAAATTCATTTCTGCTGATTATTCTCTTGATAGATCGTATATATAAGCTCACTTGCATAAATATATTTGAGATGTTAGAGAAATTATGCATCAAAGTATTTACTGTGGTTGTACATTAAGTTGCTATTGTGCTCTATGTGTTTATCTGACTACAATGTGTTTATGTAGCTGTCAGAATACATTTTCTTTTAGTGCATTCGAAACTACTTGCAAAATTCCCGGGACTTTTTGCGTTATATTTACAATATATACATTTAAAAATAGAATGAATGGCAATTGGATTTTAGTAAGGCTCAGTTTTCGTTCATCTATGTAGTTGTCATTTTATGATTATTTGCCTTAATTTTGCAAAGGTGGAGCAGCTCTGGATCTGAAAGCAGTGGATCCAAAACCAGTTAAATGGATCTCAGATATAGTTTGGCTGAATTTAGTCCAACTTAGCAAAATTGGTCCATTTGCTGGGATATTAGACAAGGTTTGATAAATAGTATTAGCTTAGTAACCATGATAGTTCAGTTTTATACAAGAGCCCGGTTTAGTACTTGATTCACTTGAAGTTATTTAGTTAGTGTTCTTTGTTATTGTTTCAATATGTCTGTTAGAAGTTGCTTCCTTATGAGTAGTTAGCATTGAGTCAGAAAGTTTGCCCAGTAACCTTAGTGTGCAAGAGAGTCATTATTGACACAGAATTTAGTCAGCTAGAATGTTTCTCCACTTCACCCTCAGTTTACTTTTGCTGTTCTAGGATTCGCAGCTTTAGCTTGCATTGGTGTCTTGTACTGTTGGGAATTATTTACTCTTGCAAAATAGCATTGGCAATATTAAAAAACTGTTGTACTTGTTCCTCCCTTTTATTCTTTAGTTTACAATTTATTACAAATTTTCATCTAGTATCATATAATTAATAACTTACTTTTAAGGCAGAAATTGTTGTGGGAAGAAAAAGTTGCAAAAGCTGCGAGATTTTTCTTGCAACATTTTCTTCCCGCAACTTTACCTTCTTGCAACAATTTCTTCCTATAAAGTAATTAATTGTAGCTGACATAGCACAAATGAATCCCAAGAACAGCTATTTGGCAGATTTAGATCAAGAATTTTTACAACGGCATGGACTACAAGGGTTATTGATAGATAGCATATGTTTCAGATAAAAGCTGGTGAGTCAATTTGGAAGCACTGGTATGATAGTGATGCACCCGAGGAATGTCCTTTACCAGATGGATATCATTATTCACTTGATACATTCAAGAAACTCTTAATGATCAGGTAATGTATATCAGGGTATGGTGAATAGTTTAATGCTGTATGCACGTTTTTTTTATGAGAAAAAAGTTTATAAGAAAATGAGGCTCAAATCGTCAAAGTCTTAAGAAAATCGTAAGATAATCACGAGGCTCAATTTCCAAAATTAAATGATTTTATAGGCAAAAAATCGGTATTTCGTCGTTATTGAATTCAAAGTGTTAAAGATGGAATTCAAATTCATGTATGCAATATTATAAACGAAAGTGTAAACCACTCTAGCCAGTTTATTTCAGTAAAAGTTAAGAAAAATGTAAGAAAATCTCAGGCTCCATTTCGGGAAAAGTTAAGAAAATTGAGGCTCAGGCAGAATAATGATTTTCTTATAAAAAAAACGTGTATTATGTCACTGTTCTGCACAAAGTACTTTAATTGCTGTTAACTAGCTTCAACAAGAAGCAAACGCATGCTTTATGTTCAGAGTGGCTTTCCATATTTGTACAGCTATGACGTAGTGTGACTCTTGGCTTTAAGAAACTAAATGCTCTAATAAAGGATCTGTTATTCTCAAACTGTTCAGCTTTTGGTGCTATTTTGCTATTTAAAATTTGCTAGATAACAATTTGCAATGATGTTGACAAGAAATACAAAATTCTGTTGGAGCTTGATTAAGATAATGAAAAGGAACCTGGATATTTGTAGATCGTGGTGCCCAGATAGAACAATATTTCAGGCAAGAGCCTACATAGCGGAGTCGGCTGGTGAGAAATATGCTGAAGGAGTAATTCTGAATTTGGAGACAACATGGGAAGAAAGCAATATACGCACGCCATTGATTGGTTTACTATCCATGGGTTCAGATCCAACAAGTGCTATTGAAGGCCTAGCGAAAAGAAAAGACCTTGGTAGGAGAATGATATTCTTATCGAAATTTTTGGTATTGCATGTATGAAAGAGTGAATGAGAAACTTTAATGATTATGATGTTACATTGATAGATTTCAATATGAAAGGTTTCATTTATGGCATCTTTGGAGTTCTTTGTTAGTATTTGAAAACACTGAATAATCCTTCAATTTCAACTCAGACATTTATTGAAATAATACCCCTTAATGGCAAGGTATAGACCAATATTCTCTTAGTTGCATTGTTTTCTTTCCAATCAATCAATCAATTGCATTAACCTATCTGAGAAGCCCAAATTTCTAGACCATGCTTTCTAGTAATGCCCTTCAGTATTTTAGAACATAGAGCAAACTGGAGTCTGAATATTTTTGAAGTTGTTGTTTTTGCTTGCAGAATGCAGAGCTATTTCAATGGGACAAGGACAAGAAGTTCATGCAAGACGATTAGTCCAGCACAGTATGGCGAGCGTAAGTGCTATAGCAATCAATGTTAATCGAACACAGTATGGCAAGCATAAGTGTTATAGCAATCAATGTTAATCGAACACAGTATGGCAAGCATAAGTGCTATAGCAATCAATGTTAATCGAACACAGTATGGCAAGCGTAAGTGTTATAGCAATCAAAGTTATGTTTTGCATGTGCCTAATATGTTATAGTATATCACTTTCTATTTTTGGTTTTAGGGAGGCTGGGTTCTCTTGCAAAACTGCCATCTTGGCTTAGAATTCATGGATGAACTACTGGACACTATTCTAGCCATGGAAACTGCACATGAAAGTTTTAGGATATGGATCACGACGGAGGAGCACCCAAAATTTCCGATTGGCTTACTTCAGGTGCATAAAAATCAAGCCCCTCTGTTACAATGCCTAAGTTTTTCTTACTGTTAATATCTTTAACAGCTGTCAAGATACAGTTAGTCTATATTTACAGCCTAATAGTACACTCAAATCTTCATTTTAGACTTCAATAAAATTTACCAACGAGCCACCTCAAGGTATTAAAGCTGGTTTGAAAAGAACATATGCTGGCATCACATCAGATCAGTTGGAGATTTGTGCTATGCCTCAATGGAAACCAATGTTGTATGCTGTTGCTATGCTTCATACTGTTGTACAGGTGGTCTTCTTAAAGATTTTGGTATCTCTAGCTCAAAACTGTAGTCATATGTTCTCCTCCTCGGTCTTTGTTACAGCTTCATTCTTATGCCTTTTTATATTGTCATGCAAAAATCATTTCACTCTGCTGACGAAGTGTAATGGAGCAAGACTGACAAAATCAACTGATTTGTGCACCCTATGACTTGAAAAATTGACTCATTTCCTATTTTGCATATCATTAGGTCTGAGAATGCTAAGATAATTTAATGGCAATTCTATATTTCTTCAATCTCATATATAGGAGAGACGCAAGTTTGGTCCTCTTGGGTGGAACATTCCTTATGAATTCAATCAGTCAGACATGACAGCAACAGTACAGTTTATTCAAAATCACCTGGATGATTTAGATCCTAAGATGGTAAGATAGAAGCTAGTTAATTTGTAGTTCCTTGGAGTGTAATTGCGAACGAATGTACTGGCTTACTATCAAATATCCTTGGATTACTTAATCATGCCGTCTGCTTGTTTGATTATGCCGGCACGACTGGTTGTACTAAATGTTAACAGGCACTTTTTGATGGAATATGTGAATTTGATATCCCTCGAATTAAGCTACGCAAGAAAAATATTCTTTTAAATGATGAATACACTGTTTTGCCCTACTGTTGCTCAGTGGCGTAGCGTGACCTCTTCGACTGGGTATTCTATAATAAGTTTCTAGAAGCTTTTTGAGTGTGGCCTGGTGTGAATGGGTGTGGCTCCTTGAGCCTGAGCATAAATATAGCAAAACAGGTTGTTTAGTAAACATCCCTTATTGAAGGTTGTTCTATCGGATAACAGGAAGTACACATTCACAGCGGAAGTAGTAGAAAATGACTTTGTCAAAAATATTAACTGAACAGTACGCAAATGTTTCGAACTTTAAAAGACCAATGAATTTGAGAACTCGAGGGAGCTGTTTGAAAAATCTATTAGCATTCACCACTTCAGCAAAAATACACATTATACTACCCTTCCTAACCAAGGCAAGAGATTCATACGGTGAAGAAACCGGCCATAGGCACCTTAAGTTAATGAATAACGTACCTATCAATGGTTTTAACAGCTGCTACTCCAGAAAATGGCGCACAAGTACAATTATTGGTTGGTTACTGAAAAATACACAACTACGAGACTCTCTTTCAATTCTTCCATAAATACTTTCACATCCTTTTCGACAGCAGACATGATCGCTTTTACTACGGCTACGAGCGACTGTTGACTGTTGCTCAATCACTAACCGAGGCTGGAAGCTGAAGGATTTTCTACGTCCACTGCCATTGTTTTCGCCGATTAAGGAGGAATTTATTGATTAAAATGGAGCATTTTGACTGGTTGAGCACCGTCCAGGGTATTCACTGGGTATTCGTGACAGATTTAAGTTTAAAATGAAGTTCTTCTTTCTCTCTTAAGGCCTCGCTGCTTCAGCGTTCACTACATTGACGTTTAGAAGGGCTAAAAGGTTGAAAGGCAACTACATTTGCCATTTCAATGGCCATAAACAGTGCAGATTTTTATTTTTTCGGAAAATTGTAAGGTATTCAGTGAATACCTTAAATACCCTGATGCTACGCCACTGCTGCTGCTGCTGCTGTGTGACATTACTTGGATCAAATATCTCCAAGACCATATGTTGCCTCTTATGGATTACACTTGAAGTATCGCTCTTGTTTCCTTTTATACGATTATCAATTATATTTTTCTTTCGATTTTAGCCTGTATCTTGGAGCACAGTTCGATATATGATTGGAGAGGTCCAGTATGGTGGGCGTGTGACGGACGACTTTGATAAAAGATTGCTCAACACATATGCCAGGGTAAAGAACAGTCAAATACTAGGATCTGAAGACAATTCATGTTTTTGTTTTCTAATGAGAAAGTAGCATAGTGTCTATAATTGTCATTAGCCTTAAGCAGTAACATGCTAATTGAGCATTTGGATGTACGCTGAGTTGGAACTCTGGGTTGGTTTGCAAAAAATATGAACCTTCCATGCTGTTGTACTAGAAACTGCTATTTCACTGCTTCACTGTTCAATCAGGGTCTTTCATAATTGCATCACAATGCTAACTTGAACCTTTCATTCAGGTATGGTTTGGTGATCACATGTTTCAGCCAACCTTCAAATTCTACAAAGGCTACACCATTCCCAACGTGAAGGTGATTGGTCAATTCCGTGAAGCCATCCAAGATCTTCCATCAATGGACACACCTGAAGTCTTTGGTCTGCATGCAAATGCAGATATAACGTAATGAGATTATGTTTTTTGAGAAGCTTTTCTTTGAAGCTCAAACACATAGGATTTCTATGAATTGGTCTCCCCCACCATCAAATTCAAACGCTTTTAAGTGATCATTGCTTGGCACATCCACTGTTCATTGTAACATCTACCAGCCATGAATCTTATCTATAGTGTTTGCATGCTTATTCCTAACTCATAGACGCTTGCACATCTATTCGACTACATCTTATACATTATTGTCAATTTTTTAACTTTCTTTTCAGCTTTTCTATTCAATATGGTACCTGCATTTTCATTTTATGTTTCTCTCCATAAACATTGCTTCTGTATTCACAAGAAGGGAATTTTGCTTTACAAAGCCCTCTCTTTAGAAGTGGTCCACATTTTGCTTACATATAACCCTGGCGTCTGAAGGCATATGATGTGTATTTTCTTCATGTAAGATACCAGAGCAACAGAGCCAAAAGCATTTTAGATACCATCCTGAATGTTCAACCTAAAGACAGCGGAGGAGGTGGCGGTGAGACACGTGAAACCACTGTCATGAATCTGGCTTCAGACATGCTATCGAAGCTTCCACCTGATTATATCCCACACGAGGTACGTTAGATCACTTTTGCAGTCTTCGTCTGTGTTGCTTTTGGAGTTTTGTTGCATTCAGAGAGCAATTCATTACCACAATGATTAATTTTAGATGAGGTGTGTACGTCATTGTTGGGCACATCATGCTGGCATACTTTTGAAATTTGGGACTCTTCGGTCGAGTAGCGAAAGAAATTAGCGCTTAACATAACGCATGACACTTTTTATGCAGCTCAAAGGAACCGGGTGTGAAGTTAGAGCAACAGAACTCTACCCAAATCATACTTCATAATTCCTCTTTATATGTATATAATGATGCGCGTATTTCCACTTCTACTCCTGTACAGAAGTCTTATATAGTAATCTCAGTGAAGTGATACCTTGAAAACGAACACGTTGAGTGATGCATCCTGATAAACGCCGACGAAGAGCTTGTGTGAAAGAAAGGTGCATAATCCAACAACATGAAACTTTTTCGCAATGATATCCAACGACGAAATTTTAGTCTAAGTTTTATATTTCCTCTTCCCATTAATTTCTAGTTCTATTTGTTTATATTTCTTAGAAACGTAGTATCTACCAACATGAATAGTTAAATGTGATATCAGCTGCATTCATGCTTAACCTGTGAATTGAAGCTTTCACTATTCAAATGTTCAGACATGGAAAGATATATTGTAAGACGAAACTCTCAAAATATCTGATATGCATTGATAGGTGAAGGGAAGGCTACAAAAGATGGGTGCATTGTCATCGATGAACATTTTCCTCCGTCAAGAAATTGATCGAATGCAGCGGGTGATTACGGTTGTTCGAAATACATTGACTGATCTTCAACTGGCAATTGAGGGCACAATTATTATGAGTGATGTACGTACCTCCTTAGATGCTAAATGAATTGAATGTTAGCGCTACCTTGATGATTTCTTTGCATGCATGAAGAAAATCGACTGATATAAACTGCTAGAGCTATCCGCAATTATTTTTAGATTCAATTACTGTGGATAACTCTTCTAGCCATGTAAAGAAGTTCTTAAGCTCCTGTCTATCTTTTAGAATCTAAGAGATGCACTTGATAATATGTATGACGCCCGCGTGCCTCATTTGTGGCAAAAGGTAAGTACTTCTCAGCTCTTTGTTAGGTATCAGTGCTCAGGATAAATTTCTAAGTACAAAAAAGCTATGCTTACTCAGGGTTCTAAAGCCTTCTTAAAATACTTGAAGAAAGAAAATATCCTTATAAATCCTTTTCCAATATCAAATTTAATAAAATCTTCTTAAATCTGCTTATGAAATATATTATCAAACAACAGTTGAAATGCTTTTGTAAAGGAGACTTTAATACGTAGAATTTCATACTAATGAGTCGCAAACAGTTCTTATATGTACAATATGATTTTATGCATTTTGAATTTTTTGCCTAGGAAGGTGGTTTGAATTGAGCTAAATTCTCCGTAAAAATTACCAAGTTTCCTTTTTCACCTTAAAATCCTTATGTTTTGGAATAAAAAAGAGTGGAAACTTTACATTTTCTATGAAGGAAACGCTATTTCTCATTTCACTTCCAGCTTAGATTTTCTTTGAAATCTGCTTTCAAACTGCACTATGTTCCTCTTGATTAGATCAAACTACTCTTTCCCTATCAATCATCAATGTGACAACACGGCTTTATAAAGTAAAGAGTAGTTGGTTGCATTGTTAAATGCCAAGGAGGATTTGATTATTGGGTGTTTGCTCAAACTCTATTTTTTCCTTTTCACGAATGCTTTAAACTCATATTTTTCCTCTACCAATCAGGTTTCATGGGAATCATCAACACTTGGTTTCTGGTTTACTGAACTAATCGAGAGAAATAACCAGTTCCATAACTGGATATTCAATGGTCGTCCAAATGTGTTCTGGATGACAGGTTTCTTCAACCCACAAGGTTTCCTAACAGCTATGCGACAAGAAGTCACACGTGCGCATAAAGGCTGGGCACTTGATTCGGTTGTACTTCACAATGATGTTCTGAAACACATGAAGGAGGATATTAGCATTCCTCCACAGGTCCACATTTTATGTATCTATTTTGTGATTGGTACACTTTAATGCAGTGGATCATTCTTTCTACAGTTTTCTAGTACAAAATTATTCCGTGTGACAGTTCTAAACTATGGCTAGTATAGGCTTTATTACAGTCGTCCCATCAAGAAGTAAAAGCCTGCAGACTACGTTCTATGGAATCAATATTTAGAATTAAATTTCCAGCAGTAGTTGAGGAAGATTCTCTTCTTTAAAGATAAAGCGTAATGAATGTATAAGGTAATGAATGTATAAGGTCTTTAGTTAAAACTTGTATCAGGCATAGTTTTCTTTGATCATTCAAACGTATCGCAATTATTGCACTACAGTTATTAAAAAAAGATATTGTCTATGCATAAAAAAGATTAAATTGCTGAAAGATGAAGTTTGAAAATGCATGATATCATACTCTCGTACTTTTTCATATTAGTCAATTGACTGTGCTCAATAGTGTTTAAAAATTGCAAACAGAACAAAACTTGATTGCGCTTGCGTTTTCAACATCTTCCGATGTTGGCAATAAATACGATGTTCCAGCAAGCAATAACAAAGATAGGGAAGAAATGAAGACAACCTTGCTAGTATTTATGAGTGGCTTCGCTTCCAACCAGTTCCGTAGATTTTTCCTATCCCTAAGCACGCATTCACTTCTTTAATACGGCACCCAATAAATGTTAATGATAGCCGCATTTTAAATTAATCTTTGCTAACGATGAGACATTATCCCTGTTGCAGGAAGGAGTGTATGTCCATGGTTTGTACTTAGATGGAGCAGGCTGGGACAGACGTGGATGCAAACTTAATGAGCAAAATGCCAAAGTCTTATCAACAGCTCTTCCAGTTGTGCATATATATGCCGTGAACAACACTTGTCAGAAAGATTCGCGACTGTACCAGTGTCCAGTGTATAAGAAACCAAGACGAACAGACCTTACATACATAACAAATCTTTATTTAAGGACAATGCAGCACCCAGATCATTGGATCCTGAGAGGAGTGGCATTGCTTTGCGATATCAAATAATCAAGCAATCCAAAGAACAGCTGATAGACTTGTATGTATTTTTTTGGAATTATGAAAGGTTACTCATAATTTGTTGTGTGAATATTTTGTCACAATTACAGATCAACTACATCCATCTTTGTCATCCTTGGATTGAATGTGTTTTATATTTACTTCAATTCCTATACAAATTTCAAGCCGGAGCCTTACAAGAATTTGACATTTCTCAAACTGCAATTTAGAGAGTCTGGTTGCATTTCTTTCTACCAAAAGGAGCAGAATCTTGCTGCACGTAACTAACAGCCAATTCCCTACATATATGCTTACAGCTTTCATCAAAGATCTGCTGTAGGCTGGGTTGCATGACTTTTGAAAGATTTGGCTAGAATTTTGAAAGAGCCACATTTCTATAGAAAATGGGCATGTCCTTTTCTTAGAATTATACTATCCAGCTCTTATCAAAAGAGCATAACAGTAAATTTTATCATTATCCAAAAATGAACAAATCTTAATGTTATCTCAAGTGGTTAGCTTTTCCTTTCTGTTTCTTATATTTTAAAAGCATTTTGTTTGCAATTTGATCCTTTTTTGGGAATTAAATGAATAGAAATGATCTAACTACAAGTCTTCACTTCCCCTAAGTACAGATACACAGTTCAGATTTACAATTGCACAAAGTGATTCAAAATCCAAACTTATTTTAGGCTCTGATCCATATAACTAGGAACACAAAGTCGACCTAGTAAAGAGGGATTATCAGCATTGTAGCAGAATGACAGAAAATCATATGCTGAAGGCTGGTGAAATAGATGACAAGCAGAACACTTGGGCATCAGTCAACGTGCCTTAAGGAATAAAAACATTTCTAGCCAAAAGTCTTCAAATCAACTAATAGTCCAAATGTCTTTCAGATATAATGTAGCCAAAAATGTACTAATTAGTTAACTGAAAACACTGTTTAATTGCTGTGTAACTCTGATAAATGTTGTCCTCCTTGGCAGCTCTTTCAATTTTATTGCTCCAACATATGTACAAGCAGACCTAAGGCCACCTAAGATATTAAGAATGGTGTCTCGTACATCACCTCTGTATGGAATTTCAACAGTCTTTCCTTCTGATGATCTGGAAAGGAGAGTTATAATAATTTCATATGTTGTGCTTGGGGCAGAGAAAATAAAAGTAAATTTACTAAAATAAGGCTAAATCTGGAAACATCTACTATCAGCAAAATCAAATGCACTTCAAAGACAGAAAAAAATTTGTCCTAATTTTGGGATTAATCTTTTTATTTGTGGAACATAAGATTTTACTTTTGAAGCTGGAGTAAGTAAAAAAACCAACTGCTTATAAAGTGACTGAAATTATATTTTCAAGTGAAAATTTAATTTATTACATAAAAACAAAATCTTCAACTATCAAATCATTTGGGACAAATCTGCAAACAATTACATTTGAGCTGATGATATTTATTTAACACCTTACTGGCTATTGCTAAAGGATTTCAGCAGCTTATATCCCACTCTAAGCTACTTGGAAACAAGAAGTAGAATCCTTAGAGCATCAAAGATGCTGAGTATGTGAAAGTCAACAAATCATAAAGAGAAGCACAGAAATCATTGAAACAAAAAATATACCTATATTCTGCAACACCACCAGCATGTTTCCTCATTGCTGTTGATGAACTCATCCCATAAAATATTTTCAGCTTCCTCCCATCCCTTTCAACAAGTTCTCCACCTAAAAGAAAGGAATAATTTAATATGTCTCTACTCATATTGCAAAGCAGTTTGCACCAATACAAAAAGGGTTACCTTTAGAGACCCACTTTTATCCAGTGACAAAGGAATATGCTATGAAGCCCCATAAAAATATGACTCAAAGTCATTCTCAATTTCAAAAGACATTCCCTATACAAGCTCATTTACCCTACTTGTTAACAGGGTTTGAAATAGTTATAAGAAACATAGCCTCCTTTCTCCAATTTAAAATGCTTACACTACAATAATAGAGAGCATTGAACAGAATTTACCAGACTGATCATGACCAGCAAACATACCACCAAGCATCACAAAGTCAGCTCCAGCACCTAAATAAAAGTATACTGACAATAAGGATCTAGCAGACATACACACATGGCAATATTATTACACTGATCACAAGGCAATAGCCAAATTGCACATGTACAACATTGCCAAAAGCTTGCTCACTATGGCTGTTTCAAATCATATCAAAAGAGTACAACCAAAAATTTACAGTATTTACCAAATGCTTTGGCCACATCACCTGGGCATGTACAACCACCATCCTAGTAAAGGAATTATGTATATCAAACTACCTTATAGCTGAAATCATTATTAATGATTGACTACTTACTTAACTCAAAAAGCTTTTCAATGCATGGAATATTTACGAATAATCAGCTTCAGCACCTCATGTTAATCAATATTACATGGGCTTAACATGGATGCTTTTGATCATTGAATTGAAGTCAAGTGTATACCGGCTTCTCAAAGAAAATGCTAGTAACAGACCAGTACACCATTGACTGCTGATGTGAAATCTTATACTCTGTAATTCTCAGCTAAATTAGCAGCTTACATTGTCTAGTGCAGCAATGAAAATTAGTTGATGCTTCCATAGACATATTGATACTTACTGATATTATATGACCCTTAAGACCATGTGCAGCATCAGCACACTCAAGAACAGCACTGACTTGTGGATAACCAACTCCTGTTTGTGATCTTGTTGTGCATACAGAGCCTTAAAAAGCAATATGGATGTCTAGTTATGCTTACCAGAAATGCAAGAAAGCTGAATGGTATTGTGCTAATTAGGAACTATAAGGATTCAAAAAAATACAGCTGTTGGATACAGGTAAACTCTATGGAGAACTTTATTGTCTATCATTGTAATACATGTATACTAATGCATTTTAAGAATTCATATAAAGACAAAATGATAACAAACCAGGGCCAATTCCAACTTTTATGACATCAGCACCACAAAGGATCAACTGCTCAACCATTTCACCTGTGACAATGTTGCCAGCCTTATAAGATCAAACAATTGTTTAGAACACAACACTACAATTTCAAGTGAGGCTCATTTCAACAAGATTTCTAGCAAAGTTGTTTATTTGTATGGTAGCAAAATAATGGAATCACCTATTGAATCCAAGTAATTAAATTCAAAGCACTAAATAACTATTGTCATAAAAATCTAATTAAAAATGTGGTCTGCAGTCTGAAATAGATGTTCATGCCTCTAAATTTCTGATTTTGTCCAGCCTACTTCTGCTAATTCCACACTACATTGTCATTAAAAGGAAACTAACCAAGAGGGTGTCACTTCAAAAATCACATAAATCCTTTAACTTATCCTGAATAAAAAATCAACAGAAAATTTTATTTAAAAAAGTGCTATCCCATTCATGAACAGGGAGTGAAAAAATCCTCTGTCATATCAGTATTTTAATGCTTTAAATGTGTAAAAAAACCTTTGTTTCCAGCCTACCCATTTATTTTTCTTGGGGGTCAGATCTAGTCTGGACATTTATTTAACCCTACCTTACTAAGTGGTTTGCTCTGAATTTTCAGCCTGGATGATTATTCCCCTGCCCATCTATTCCAGACTCAAAAGTATTTATGATCGATACACGAAAATGAACTAAACTGTGCCAGAGATTGATGTAAAGAATAAATCCCGGTGCCTGAAAAAGAACGTACTTACCATTAGGATGTGATCAGGATGTCTTGTACGTACTTCTTTCACAAAATCAACAAAATGCTCAGAATAACCATTTGCTACATCCAAGCAAATAGCAGGAATTTGTGGAAATTCTGCTAAGATTTGGCCTAGCTGTTCATTGTCTTTCTTGGTCATTCCAGCACTTACAATACAGTACTAGAAATAACAAAGATTGGGCTCATTTAAGTCAGTGGTTCATCTCAGAAGACCAAGTTATACCAAACTATTGCTATATAATCTATAAGACTAGAGCTTTGAAATGGTGTTGAAAAAATTAAATTAATATAGTAGAAATAGAAGACTGAATTTTTTATAACATGAGGCCATAAAAGCTCTAATAAGCCTCAGGGGGCTTATTACTAACTCAAGGTGAAAGTTTCACACAATGATCTTTTGCATTCCCTCTACATTGCCTCCTGTGAATAATAGGTGCTAGCAACTTTGAAAGCTTATTCAAACTAATAAAATGCACTGGCTTCTTCTGAATCAACAGGGTCAATTGATAGTTCTGGAATAGCCTTAAATACAAACATTGTCCTCTGGATTCCTTCTATAAAATCAGTATTCACTGGGTTTCTAAAAAAGCACAGGTAATGCTGTACCATAGCTTCCAACTTTTCAGAATTTCAGACATCATGAGAGGGTCAGGTA
>WIPJ01000812.1:15869-29418 GCA_018155075.1 Cassiopea andromeda | reverse complement strand
CACCCTCCTATCCTGGACTGGAGGGCATTTATATTTTTGTTTTCCTGCACTTTGATCTTCATACTGTTATAGTGTGGTTTATTTCAAATTCCAGCTTGGAACTGAAATGGGTGTTTCTTCAGAGCAGATGCAGAAAACAAAGCATTTAATGAGATTTATGGCTTTCCTTGTCATACCACTAACTGCTAAATTTCCAGCGGTGGGCTTTCTAAATTTTTGTCATTTTCTAAATTTTTTCCTTTATCTTGTGTTGTTTGATTTGCAAGATTGAGAGCCCAACACAACATAATTTCATTAGAAGCTTGCTCATCAGCAGTGCAGAAATGATACATCAAAGCTCAAAATAACATCACAACATATGAAAGTGTACAGATATTTAGTGCTTTGAGCAAAATGGTGATAATGTAGTCAAACTTTTTGTGAAAGTATGTAAAAGATTTCTGACATCCTGCAATTAAGAAAGTAAATACTAAAGGTGGCGCCTGAGTCTTCTTCTCCATGGCTTTAATATCACCACTTTTTATATCATTGAAAAAAACAAGTATAAAATTTGCAATTTGCTATGTAGTTTGTAGCAGAAGTGTACATAAAATCATCTGGTTCTGGCTACAAATGGCATCAGCAATTCTTTTAAGCATACCCCAAGGGGCCATTCAGAACATATATACACTCAATTTCATTGATTTTTGGACCCCCTTGAATTTTTTCAAGGTACCCCTCCCTTTGAGTGTACATACTTTCAAATTATCACAACCCCCTCCTAGACATGCTACTGTTGTTTATCTCAGTAATTTCAAAGTTTGCAGAATTTGATGCATACCCAAGAGCTCTAAAAATTATCAAATGTTTATATAAAAATCAATGAGAATTCTATTTTGCACTGAAAATCTTGAAAGACAGTTTTATTTATTTGGGATGCTTCGCAAATAATTATCATTTGAATATTGCATGAGCGTGTACATTCTTTGAATAGCCTCCTCCCCTGTATGTTTTTGTACACCTTTTGGGTACCCCCTCCAGAAAGATGACAACAAAGCAATGTGTACCACTGCACCATCTCATTAGCCAGGCACAGACATGCGCTAGTCTGGTTGTAAATGATTAGAAAAAAGGCACTGGTAAGAATCAACCACTTTGACAGTGCAATTGTGGTTTATTTTTTATAATTTTTTGCATCACAGCTAAATATTAAATCATATTTTAATTTTACACTGTAGCACCTTTAGCTATTTACTTCAGCTGGATAATCTGCACCTCTGGGAATACTTAATGTTTCTTGTCTTAGGCTGTATTTGTTTATTGGCTGACATCAAACTTCTATTCTATTGGCCAAATTCTTGTTTTAAAACATCCTGCTATAAGGAAAATGGTGAACTTGCCAGAAGTTGAGCATCGGGAAATTGCAAAGCCCAAGGAAGAAAGTTTTTGGGAAAATCTCAAAGCTGGTAAGTGTTTGTGTTACTATTCCATGTTTCTTGACAGAAGATTTCAAGAAGGACTGCATATAGGCCCTTTAGTGTGTATTTTTTCTTTTAATTTAGAAATTTAAACAAACCTATCTGTAGGTGAAGTTTGATTGTAATTCTGTAAGTCATTGGTTGTGGCTGGAGGAGCTGTGTGAGATAGCGTGATAGTTATTTTTACTTTTAAATTGAATTTTGATTTTCATGAAAAAGTAAATAGATATATGTCATGTGATCTAAGTGATGGCAGGAGGTCTTTTGCAAGTTTTGACATCTTGACCTCTCCCTTTCTCACCTTAAATTGAGGATTTTGTAAGCTGTTGTCATAGAGAAGCATATATTCGTAAATTGTATGTCTGTACCATGAGGAATATCCCTAAATAAAGTTGCAATAGTTTTCATTACACCTTTTATGTCGGTGTTCTTGGTGGAAAGCGCAGCTTTATGATGAATATGAAACGAAAGGTGATGACAAATAACAAAATTCAAGAGGAAAATGTTGAATTTATTTGCCATCATTCTAATTTTCAAATTCTTATGTTGGTGCTCTTGTCAACAGCACTTGCTGTTAGCTATAATGCTACTTTATTTTTTTAGACTAAACATTGACATTCATTACTCTTATTACAGCTAGAGAATATAGAACATTTTGATTATTTTAATATGAACTTGGTCTTTTTTATTTCAGGATATAAAAATGCACAAGCTGAAGCATATGTTAGATATAGAGAAAAGGAGCGAAAGCAAAAATACAGTCGGCAATTAAAACAAGGAGACGAAGTAACTTATGAATATAATCCTAGGCTAAAAGAAGCAGAAAAGTTATTTAAGAATGGAAAAAGTTCTTGACCAATCTTCTGCTTAGAAAATACTGAAGGACATCAGAAGGGTTGGATATGTTGACTTGTTACTTCAGAATCCTAATATGGACATCTAGAGACAGTAATACTGCTTATAGAATGCTTTTTGGACAACTGTTTGTTAATTTGTTTTATTAAATGTCTCACTCATAAGTACTGTATATACTTTTGGTGGTCAGTGTTTTGTTTCTGAAGAAGACTAGGGTGGAAATTGTTAGAGATAGATTGGTGACTAGATGAAGATGTTAGACAGTGGTGAGAGAGTAGAAGTATCCCCTTTTCTCCTAAGAGATTCATTTCAATTTGATTGTTTGTGCTTTTCATTCCAATTTGATGACATATTCATCAGTATCTTACAACTATGTATTGAGTTTACATGAGTGTTTCTTTGTGGCAAGTGGCAATGTTACACAGGCATGCTTCCAATGAATCACAGAGGTGTGTAGATAGACAAATTTTGATTAATTTGACTGAGCTTGTTTCATTTTATGAATAACACATGGAAAGAACAGTCTACATAATAAGCATCTATTATCCTGATGTCATAAAGCTGTCCACTCTCGAACTTCTGCAGAATGACATGAGCCTCCTTCAGTAGATACAAGAATGAGAAGAATGTACTGACTACATCAAATTTGCTCCTTATTTGATGTAAGAAACTTTCCAACTAACAGGAAATAGTCTCGGACACCTTTGGGAAATGATAAATCATCTGTTACTTTTTTGTAGAAACACCATTTGCAGAGTTTGACAGGGAGTTCTTTTCTTTGAGTTTCATAGATTGCAATCGTCAAACTTTATAGCTTATCCTAGATTCTTGAACTTTGTCAAGACATTAACAAGAATAATTCCACTTTTTTACACTCTGGTAATTCAGAGGTCAGTACTAATTGCCTCTCCATTTCTTCTTCACTTGATTGCTTATTCGCTCTTGTTGGTAACTGACAAAACACTCAATGACAATTTTTCTGCACCAATTTTTCGTTTATTTACAACCATAACTACTGGATTGTCAACTCGAATGCTCCTAAACTTGATTGCCTAAAACAGAGAACCAGGATGTAAACCAAATTAAATACAAATGCCTAGTTGGATTTGTTGTGATACTAACTCTAAAAAGAATCAAGGCCTGTTCAATTCACATGTAATTTACTTTTATGGTGCAAAGCATAGCCTCAGAATAATTCATCTTTGCATCTAGGACAGCTTCATTAGGAGATCAAATGCTTTACAATTCCTAAAAGCTGCTATAAAAAATTTGTTTATAATTCTATTTCTGATAAGGAGTCCAAGAACAAAGCCATAACACTTACAAAAATGTATAATGTTCAAGAGTTTTTGAGTGAATGTATTGTGGTACCACATTGAATATGCAACGTAAATTCTGATGGTTTTTTCCAAAAAGTTAATGTTTTTCATTATCAAGTAAACCCCACAATTCTTCCCCAAAAAACAAAGTACATTTCAACAATGCCCAAAATCTACTGACCTCCCCATTTTTTAGTGTGACATTTGTTTCCTGTATGTATGGTTCAGGAATAGCAATAGAGTCTCCAGCATTGAATCCTTTTCCAGCACGGAGATTGAAGACAGTGACAGCGATGCTATCATAATTTTGATCCACCAAAATAAAAGGGCTTTGAAAGAGAATAAAGTTACTTAATATCTATGTAATTAAACAATGCAAAAATAAATACAAAGTTTGATGCTATTGTTTATCATTAAAACTGCATGATACTACATTAAATACCACTGAGACAGCAATGACTTGATAAATTAAAGAGGGCAGGAGTCAAAGCTGTAGAACTCCAGAACCTCTTCTCAGCAAGACATGGTATTGTCAAATAACATTGCAGATTAGCTGAAAGATGGCAGACATGATTTGTTAATTTTGCTACAGAAAAATATGCAACAGGAATTACTATTTGCTTGATGAGGAATTTGAGAACTGAACCAAAACATAAGAAAAGACATAGGTTAAAAGAATTTGTTGAATAGCAAAAAGATGTTATAAATAGCAGAAACTGCACCATTCTTCTGTACTCTCTACCTAGCTTGAAGAATTTTGGATGCTGTCAATTCAATACAATGAGTTACAAGATTAGATAGTTCAAATTGTAATTTCTTGTAGTAAAGTCAAAGTCCTTCCTGTACCAAAGGCGCATAGGGTGGTGCCTATCTCCATTTCCATAACCCTAGCTCACATGTCTGCAAATGAAGCGAAGGCTACAGCAGGGGGCTTGTCATCTGGTAGCTCCATGTGTTTAACTTCTTCACTCCTTTCTCATTTATCGAGCACCAGATGAGAAGGCAGTGAATACCATTTTTAAAGTCTTTGTTATGACTCGGCTAGGGCTCAAACCCATAACCTGATTGTCAGGCAGATGCTCTAACCACTGGGTCATCACACTGATCTTGTTGAAAAGAGGTGATTGATATTCAAAAGCACACTTATACATTATTGTCTGACATGATGTTAGTGTGGTGTACCATGACACATGTATCCAACTTTAAAGCATCATGAATTGCAGTACTCAAAGCTAGAAAACAAAAACTTACTATGGAACAGGATTTACAAATGGAACAACAGCAGCAAGTTTGCCAACAACAACTTTGCCAGCATTCAATTCTGGCTTCAAATCCTTTAGATTGACCTGGTCAATTGGCATGACTGTTCCACTTGGACTCGTGTATTCTTTTCCTCCATAAGGACCGGCATCAGATGGTTTCAAAGACCGAACCATATTCTGCAATTTTTTTGGTTTCAGCTTTCCCTGTTGTAACAACAAAATTTCAGACTTTGAAAAATGAAGTAGGATCAAGAATTATGAAGAGTAGGACTCCTGTGCATGAAACAACAAAGCAATAGAAACATTTTTTCTATTTTTCAGATAATTTTAGTTGGAAAAAGAACACTATACAGTTAATATCTTCATATCTCTAGACTTTTCCATTTTACAACGCCATAGATAGGGAGAGAACTGGGGCAGTTGCAATCAAAAATTGGAAATCTCTGACACAGTTAGCATGTTATAAAAGAAATTCAACACTTCACTTGGTTCTTAGCAGTTGCTGCTAGGAAATAAATTTTAGTTACTTAATTTGCCAGGCCAAACAAAGACTTATTTGTAGGGCCACAAATACTTTATTTTGCTTATTATAGTTAATATCTTCAACTCTATTTTTATATATTTTACCTTTTCTTCAATATAGTCTTTCATATTTTGTAGGTAAACTTCTAACTTTCTTTGCTCCTCTTGTGGATCATTCCATGAAGGATCAAGAATTGCTGCTTTGCCAAATCCATCTAAAGCCATTTTGTATTCCTCTTGGTAGCTATAGGCCTACAGGTGTAATTAAAAAGTGTTTTTCATAATTAGATGTAAAAGTGAAGATAAGGATATTACAAAATATGGGTTAGTATATAGGGAACATAAAGGAAACTTATTATTTGAATAGTAAAGAGAGAGTTTAAAGGGGAAGATACATTTACATACCATTGATCTGTTGAAATGTAAATCTGGGTTGTTTGCTTCAACAATATCATTTTCCTGAAAAGAACAGTAGGATACGTGAGGTTACTTTGTAATATTTGATAATATTACAGGTTCCTTGGCAATATACAAACAATTTTTGTCATGCTTTGGGAAAATATTCCCTTGCAACTGAGCACAACTCAATGAAACAACTATTTTGTATATTTAAATCTTAGTTTCAAACTATACCTCCTTTTTATTTTATACAATTTTAAGTTACTACTGGATTCTACTCTATGTTTTAACAACCTAGTGATGAATGGCAGGTTTGCATTTGATTTCAATTGAATTGTACAAGGAAACTTACAGCTCTTGTATAAGCAGCCATTGATTGTTTCAAAACACTAGGACTTTGACCACCAAGGAAGAAAAGTGATAAAAATGCATTTCCTAAAACAACTAAAAAAGAAAATAAACATCTATTTTACTGCATAATTTTAATGTTATAACCACAGAAAATAACATGTATGATCATTTTCCTTCATGAATACAATTGTATATGTTACTCTTCACTACGACGCATGAATCAATATGTACTTATTTGTAGAGACTCTTAACTCAAAGAAGTTTAGAATAAATGGATTCAGAATGTTTCTTTTTGATCATAAATAAGGTAGAGCATACAGGATGGTTCTGCCAGCAAGAAAAATAAACCACAAAATTAAAGAGAAATACATACACCATGACTTTCCATCAGTTACATCTAAGCTTACAGCTTCTTTAGCAATCTTAACACTTTCCTTTACATTTTCCAATATTTCTGTTGATTCTATAAGAAGATATATTGAAGGGGGTTTTGAGACTGTGCTGGAGTATCTATAGGCTATATTTTAAATAATTACAGTAGCTGAACTACCTTTGCTAAAAAGCAAGGCTGGCTCAGCTAGTATATAAGGAAAAATTGGAACAATTTTTCATCACAGGCCTTTTTGATAAATTGCACATTAAATAGAAAATGAAAGTTGCTAGATTAAATATACAGCCAAATTAATATGTAGCAGTAAACCTTTGCCAAGTTGCCGTAACACCATTGATAAATTTCGTAATGTCACTTTTTCTCTCTTCTGCAAGAAATCATGATAGCCACTAAGAACTACTAGTTTTCTAAAATCAAAAGATCCACTAGGTTGCATTATAAGTTTTGATTTTAATGCAAGAACTCTGTCAAGCAGCCACCAGACTTTTAACATGAGGGATTTAAAATAGACTTTAGAGCAACAGAGACAAATATAATAAGGTAAGACTACAGAATCCTCATCACTAAATTATTCAGATATATATTATGTCTTAAAATTCTAAAAGAGTTAGCACTTAAAATATTGAGGTTTAAAAATACTTTTGTAAGGGCTTGAGTAAAGCAATTCTTTGCAGCATCAATGTCTTTACTTTTCCAATAACATTCTCCAAGATTGTTCCATGCTTCTGTTAATGATGGATCAAGTTTTACTGCCTTTGACAAAAAGTCAACTGCTTGTGTGTCATATTTTGTAGTGACATTTAATGCTTTTCCTCTAAGACTGAAGTATAATGCTTTGTTGTCAATGCAAACTGTGAGAAAAGAATTTCAAAAGGGAAAGGTAAGATAAACCTGCATGAATATATAGCCTGTAGAATTATGCTGAAGTGCTGGTCACTTACACCAATGGCAGACACTTAGGAGACCAAGGGGGCAACCTCCTCCCCCCTGCCAAATAATAACTTCTCCAGACACAAATGCACTGCTTTGTGACTTCATCTGCAACACTTTTATCTTCCTCCCTCCAACAAATGCTGCAGTGTCCACCACTAGCTTATGCATTACAATATAAAATGATAAGTAGATCTACAAACAAGTCTACATATTTACAAAATAACATAAGAAAGGGCTTAATTGTCTACTGTCACAAAGCTACACCTTGTGGTATGGCATATATCTAAGCATTATCATAGATAAAGGAGAATTTAGGCCAAGTTTACACTATACTATTCTCATGCAAAAAGGGAGCGGAACTGTTCAGTTTTTAGCCTACCATCTACACTAAACTGTTTTCTTATTCGGGATAAAATTACGACTATTGCATAGGAAGATACTATAGCATTTACATGATGCCATTTTCATACGAAAACATTTCCATCCCATATGAATATGGTATAGTGTAAATGGGACCCTAGGTGTGCTGTATGTTTTTTTTGCCAATAAGAACAAAGAGATTTGGAATGCAGTCAGACAGATTACTATTGTTCCTTGGGAACAAAAACTGTCCAAATGAAATGATATTCTGCTTCCAACACTCTACAGGGATGATGTCTAAGTTGAGGATATGCACACTCTGCCCACCATTTCTATGTGATTGTATACACCTAGATACTTTCTGCCTCTGCACAAAAAATCTTATCAAAAACTATCATGCTTCGCAGACTGGCTTATAAGCATTATCTATAATACTCTAACTTGTGAGTTGCAAACTGATGATAATTCTATCTGCATAATATGAAATGAGCACACATTTCTGTACTGATACTTCTAGACAATGGCTAGACTTGGGGTTTGCCCACAAAGGAATATATGGGTGTGGTCCTATTTGTTTTCTGCAACCTTAGTCAGAACACAATAATCTATGATACAAATGAAATGTTATTTCTAGAATTGTAGGCACCCTAAATCAAATTTGTTGGTTGAGACCAACAAACCACAACATCTTCCAGAGCACAGGGGGCAATTTGCTTTTGCACACTGGACATCTTGTCCAAAAACGCCAATCTGCGGTTTGCAATCATCTGGGTGATCACAACTGGTTGATCAAAATGCATTCAAAATGTCACATACATTGTAGCTTATCCAGAGTATTTAGGGTTTCCTTTAGCATATTATCCACATCTGATGCTTTATCTTTCGCCTTTTCTATTCCATGCTTTTCTAAATAATGATCCCTCAAGTGATACAAAGAAGCTACAGCAGCCTGGAAATAAACAAAATCATTGTAGAAAACAGATCAATAACCTTTTAAGCCTATAACCATAAAACTATTGTGTATATCAGATGATTTGCTTTTTCTTTGTATCACTTTACTATTTGTATATTTACCTCAGCATTCTGTAGTGCAGTTGCTTCGTCCAAATTGGCCGCCATTATTCATTCTCTATGGTTGTTATACTCTGTGCTTTTGCGCATAGCAATTATTGTGGTTGTTGTTGCTTGGAATGTTTACCATGGAGATAAAAATGGTAGATTCAGTTCTTTGGTAATGTTTTTGATATTCGCTTTGAACACTCAATCCGGCAGCCATTACCATGGAAAACATAAGCACTATATCACCAATGCAAAGTGCCAAAAGCGAACGAAAAGTTGACTTTGTGCCGAGGAAATGTAAGATGTGCTCACAGAAAGTATATGCTTCTTTTTTACTAGTGTTTTGTGTTGCTGACGTTGTCGAAATTTCTTGTCAAACTCATGCCTAGCTTTTCACCTTGTCTAAATTTGCAGTCTCATTTGCTTATGTGTGCTTTGCTTAACTTGTGATTAACTTGTACTTGTACTTAACTAATGACATGCACTTTTTACTTTCAAGTGCCTCCAATTGACGATAGAAGGGGTATCAATTACGAGAAGCTACTTTTGCTATCAAAGGAAGTCGAGGAAAGGTATGATTGATTTATTTATTTTGTGCTACTAGAAGCATTACAGTTGAACTCTTTTCTGAAAAATTTCCTAGTACCTTTAATACCTAAAATAATCTAATTTTCTCCAGCATTTAATTATAAGAATGATAGTCATTTAAATTATGAACTGGGATTGCATCAACTTTATTTTAGGGAGAAAGTATCCAGAGAAGATGCACACCAGACATTCATGAACAATTATCATTCCATTTTCCAACAGGATCCAAAGTCTTACACGAATGTGCATGAAAGGTATTGAAATGTGTCACATTATCTATAACTCATTCAAGGCTTTTTCATCTGTATCAATATTGATTTCCATATGAATCCCATATGTTACTATTGTTGTGAGTACTCTGATCTATAGTAAAAAAACTTCCATTCCAGACTTGCAGAAAAACAGCAGAGAATATCAAAACCTCCTCCAAAAAAAGGTATCTAAATCTTTTCACTAGAATGTTTTGCTACTTTCAAATTTTACAGCATTTCAGCATCTTTCTTCCCCCAAGCAGGGCTTCCATAAAGGTGAATTCAATAATTGTGTAGCACATGTGCCCCCATTGCATTGTATAGCTGCATCCTTGTGATTTGAAATAATTAAATTGTTAATTTAGCTTTTTTCATGCAGATGAAAGTCATAATATAGCAGATCACCTTTTAAAATTACGGAAAAACAGATCAAGTCCTAGTAAGGATGCAAGGATGGAAGAGTTGATGAAAAAGGTCAGAAGGAGCAGCAAGAAACTGTATGTATAAGTGAAATGTTGCTTCAAAAATTTGGTGTACCAAATTAGACTTGATGGACTTATGGATGAATCCATAATCAATTAGTTAAATAAGTCATGCTATTATGCATGAATGGAAATAAAAGTATTTCTTTGTTTGTGAAATTTCTATAATAGTTAAAAGAATTAATGTAATGGTAGGTGAAGTAAATAGTATATGCATGCATTATTAGAGAAAATGAGCTTATTACTAATTCAAGTTCTGTCTGTATTACTTCTGTTAAAAATCCTATGCAACCTTGAAAGTTTATTAGACATTGGTCAACCATTATATTCCCAACTTCATCTGAATCATCAGGACCAATTGATTTTCCTGGAATGCATTCTGAACAAGCTGTTTCCTTTCAGATTCCATTGAAAGGATCAGTTTTCTCTAGGTTGAGGCTAATTAGGGAGGGGGACTTAATAGAACTTTTATTGTATGTAAGTTTGGGGTAAATTTTTATCAGGCAACAGATTAAAGATATTATTTTTTATGTGAGTTGATATCTTACTGCTAGATGCTTTGGAAGTATTGGAGATTGATTGGTAGATTAGCTGCTTTAGTTTGTAACATTGTATTTGAGATTGATTGGTAAATAAATGAAAGTGAAACTGAAAAGGAATGGGCAACTTACTACTGGAACACTTTCACTCACAGCAAGATGTGAAAAATGGTATCTGTTTCAAATCTAGGCCACATGAGCGATCTTCAAAAGAGAATTATCAGCTGTTTAAAAGTTTACTCAGTGTCAATTGTCTGTCACATGTGCCTAAAAAAGTGCTTGAAAAATTGGTTTCATCAGCTCATTTGGAGAAATGGGACCCGCATTTTACCGGTGAGTATTTCCAAGGATAAATTCCCTTTTCATAAGAACAGAACCCCAAGTTTGCTTGTTGAAAGTTGGGATTTCGTTGCCATTTTCGGCGTTCGAACACTTTTTCATACGTTTTACTTTGTCACGATGTATTTACTAGAGCTATCTTGTTTTTCAATGTTTCAGTCTTCGGTGATTCTGGGCTTTACCTGATCGTAAAAGGCTCTTGTATTCCAAATGAACCCTACAGACTGAATCAGAGTCCAATGTTGTCAAGAATGGAATCAAGTTTATCGCCAGATTACACAATTGACAGCAGTACATTAAGAAAAGCATCAATGGTAAGCAGTCATTGATTTGCTGATTGATTGATTTATTTATTTATTGATTTGATTGGTTGAATATGCTTGGTATACTATCCTGTTTGATTGGTGGTTGAGATATTGTTTGTCTGATTGATTCAATTATTGATTGATAGATGGTTTTGTTTATTACATGGTTGAGTGATTCCTTAAACATGAAAAAATTTTTTGTAATTTAACTCGTACTTTATGAAATGGCGTGTATAGAGCTACTTTCAATCACCATCGATCACCCTTTGGTCATTACGATATCTATAAATGCCTTCAGTGATATCCGCGATATAGGTACAGCTGTGATAAGTGATAGAGTGATTTGGGCTTCTTCGCTTCTATTCCCTAGCTTCATCCAGGTGATCATTTTGGACAACTTGAAACGATCGATGATGAAGATAATTCAAGGTATACTTGTTCATACCAAGTTCATGTCGTCTTTCATAAATCTTGAATATGAATTCTATCTTTTTACATCTTTGAGATCATCTTTTTCTTCTTCTTCCTTATCTACTTTTTCATCTCATTTCGAAGCATCAAATCTGTTGTCACTCTGGAGGAATGCGAACTTTTGAGGTTCTCGAGTACATTTTTTGACAGAGTTACCAAGGTAAGGTTCTTAAAAGTCATTCCCACAGCATTATTTGAAGCTATTTTGCATCTATGTGAGTCTTTCAAGAGAATAGCCACGACGAAAAACATCTTTTCCTCTTTATTTACCTCGACATTCCATTATTTCGACATACATACCATAAAATTAGGACTTAGCCAATAGACATAAACAATGTTAAGACAGACTTAGCCGATAGACATAAACGATGTTAAAAATTTTCGAGACAGCATGTCTCATCCTCAGTTAATATAAAAGTGCCAGTGGGAGGTTTTATAAATGAAATTGGAGAAAAAACAAGTGGAAAATCAAGAAAAGTAAACTCACGGGGAGACCATAAATGGAAATAAACATAAATGCCTAATTGGGGAATACCACCAACGAGCGAAAACACTGTTATTGCCTAAATAAGGAAAAATGAACTATCAAAACAAGAGAGCTATGGTAAACAAGCTATTATATAAGTAAAGAATACGTGACTAAGAGCCTTAGGGAACTAAAGTAAACAAAGGGGAATTGAGGAGCTCTGAAAATAAATCGTGGGGCAAACTCTAAGAATAATCAAGTTCGTTGTTAGTTCTACCAATAATACAAAGTGCCTCCTTACACAACAACTTGAAATTTATAATTCATCTGCGATTTCCAAGAAATATATGAGTCTTTCAGCAATCTTTTCTACTTTCTGATCATTCTTGTAGCAAATCAAAGATGAAGAATATGGAAACAAATTGCATCTCGCTCAAAGCTGCAAGCTCTTTCATGAGTGGCCAAGTCATGCGTTGAAAAAAATTTCAGAAGTTTTCCAATGGGTTGAAGTACCTGCAGGAGAAGGCAAGTTGCTTTGACTTCCTTTATTTTAAGAAAATTTTATTTTCAAAGTTTGGAGATTCTCTAGATCTAGGTATAAATATTATGAATAGCGTTATGTTGTACATCGTGCCATGAGTTTTAAATGAATGTTTTTGTTTCATGTCTAATGGCTGGTCAATTTAGATTTAAACATTTTTCACTATTTCTAACAGTTTTAGGATTAGAGGGAACTGTTTCGCAAAGGGTTTGCGTTATTAAAGAAGGTTCTTGCCTGCTGAGAAAAGTCTTGTCAGTTTTATCTACGAATCACGATGGTAAAAAGGTATCTGGCTTTAAATTGACGAAGCTGATTATTTGATTAAATTAGCTGATACTTGTAGAATCGGAATATTATCCCTTTTTAATGGTACATCAGCATTTGTTGTTTTACCTTCTTATTGCATAGTGGATACCAGAAAAACAAAAAACCTCCGATGGAAACGGCTCATGTTCCATTTACCCTAATTTTTATTTCCTATTTTTATGTTGCACACTCAAAATTAATTTATTTGCACTTTCTGTTATGCTAAAGCATTTATTGGTCTGACATTTTATGAAGCAACATCAAAAAATAGTTTCCATACACTTTTTGGCAAACAGTAATGGATACTACTGCAAATTTTAAAAGGAAGCTATTCATATGAAGTAAAAGATATA
>WIPJ01000812.1:0-14504 GCA_018155075.1 Cassiopea andromeda | reverse complement strand
TGTGTGAATCAAGTATACTTCACTTCAGAATCAAGCTTATTGATTCTTTCAAAGTGTAATATAATTTTACCACAGCACGGAAAAGTGGCAACATTCTTTTGAGATACTTAAAAGCTTTTTTCGTCCGACACTCATCAGAGTTTGAAAACGTCGGATAGTGACCTAAAGGTTAACTGAAATGCGTCTAAGAATATATATATCCAGATGCGGTTAATGTGATAGGATGCGTCTAATGTTGCCGCTTTTTCGTGCTGTGGTAAAGTTTTGTAGTACCAACAGACTATCTAATATAATTCCTTTTCAGAGTGTTATTCCTCTTTGATAAATATCCATCACTTGACTGCTCGCAATTTAAGAGAATTTTCTTTCGGAACTTCAGGTGAAGAAGAGTAAGGAAGTGATCACTGGGATTCTAGAACCTGGAGATTCATTCGGCGAGAAAAGCTTAACGACAAATGAACCCTTGGAATATTCAATTATTTCCGAAACATATCTGGTTATGGCCACAGTTAGCATCGACGACATTGAGGGTAAATTTAAATTTGTTTTTATGAAATATGCCAATATTCTCACCTATAACTCCCTTTTTGTTTTGCTCCAACTGTAAAATATTTTGCAATAGTCAAAGAGCTAACTTCTTAGTCAGAGCACATGCTATGCGCGAAGGGTTATAAGGGACATGTGAAGAAGAAGACTTTTCCTATCTCAGGGCATCCTTTCACGAAATCTGACTAATGGGCTAAGTTCCTATTTTCCTTCTCAGCCAACCTCGATCTAAATATCTCTTGACCACCTGAGGATAAGGAATATATCTAAAAAAACGAAAACGACTTGAACTTTAACAAATTTTATTATTATAATTATCAATATACTGAGAGCCAAATTATTGGTTATGGGCTTTATATTTTGCGTTTTTACTAGGGAAGGGCTCATTTGTGGCAATGTAGGGGATGCCCTGTACTATCTTTTAATTATGCTTTGCAACATCATATAGTGGTTGATAGAATTGGTGGTCCATTAAAGAACAAGCAAGTAAAGCTAAGCGTTATTAGGCAATGGTGATCTGTCAGGGGATGCAATTTAATTAATGAATACCCGGGAATATCTGAATATTTGAAAGAGTGAACGTCCTATCCTGTACAGTGATTTGTCCATGAAATTTTACCCTTTCTTCCCTTAGGACTGGATGACGTTACCAAAGCACTATTTCAGCAAACTTGTAAAACTAAAGGCTCTAAAATGTCCGAGGTTTGTTGTATTTATTGTCACCCATTATTTCACACATTCATCCATATATGATTATTAGTCTGTTCATGGCATCACCTTGGTATTCATTTTTGCATTTATTTCGTTATCTATGGATTTATCTTTCATTACTTTTTCGTTTTTATTTCTTTATCGTTTTCCCTAAAGGGAACTGTCAAAACAAAGTACATAGAAAAACAAGCTGAACTAGAATGGAAGTTGAAGAAGGTAATGTTGGTTGATGATTGCTTGTGTAAATAACTGTTATTTACTTGCCTTAATGCATGGTCGATGTTTCAAAATTTACTCACTCACTGAGCTTTAATTGAAAGCATGGCACACAAAAGTCTGATCCAATGCTTATTTTTGATGAACTTATTTTTATTCCACTTCTCCAAATTTTTGACTATAAATTCTGATTTGGTTTCTTGCACGTTTATTACGATATTTAATTTTTAGGATAAGATATTAAGAGAAGCCTTATATTACAATGGAATCATGCCAGGGTACAGTAAATGGAGCCAGAATCCAACAATGCAAGATGTTCAGCATTTCCAAGACATTAAATGAAAATGTTTGAAAAGTACTACGACATAAAGTTATGCCTAGCACAATATTTAAACCGCAAATTGAAAGTTTATTTGTACAGCAAATACTAAATTTTTATCCACTTGGATATTTCTTTTATTTAGCAATGTAACAAGATTCAGCTCATTCTTGTAGCTCCTTTCTGTTGCGCAATCCAGCTCTATTCTTGGATGTGAAGCCTTTAACTATTTCAGTGATAATAGAATTATCATCTGTTTCAAAATGAATTACCTGAATGAGTATGCATAAATACTGCTTCTATGCATTCTTTGGTAGACATTCAAAATAACAGAAACAAGAAAGTATTATAGAAGATGTTGTAGGATGGTTGGGGTAGCACATAATAGGAGTTCGAATGGACCTGACTTGGGGAATACATACATGTTTCTTTTTATCTTGCATTAAGTTATGTACGTCAGTGGTTTTCAACTTTTTTGCTCGCGTGGAATCCAAGGGAAACATTCCAGTAGCCAGAGGAATCCCTGTTTAAATATCTGCATAGGAGAATTACAAATAACTGTCTATCATGCCATTAGCGTAACTTCTTGCAGAACCCTTAGACTGTACTAGCGGAAACTTAGGATTCTGCAGAACCCTGGTTGAGAACCATTGTTTTAGATACTTATACCTTGGTATTTGGAGTACGATATATTAACATAATGTAGCTGGCCATCCTATTGTGTTTTGTGTTTGCCAAAACAACATATGATCGTCAAGGCCTATGTTATAACGTATTCCTGGTTCCATATACTGTTCAGTTAAACTCAAGCAAATTCACTCCAAATTATTTGAGAAACTCAACCTTTTATATTCTCAACAACTCCATTTTTACAAAATCAACAAAACAATAGCAAGATCGTCCAAAGTTCAATCTTTGTCAATGTTGCGTTATGATTTTTCACGTGCTCAGTCACGAGTTCTATCAGCCTACTTGCAATGGAGAAATTTATGCATTGTAGCCAGGGACTTAGCCATAGGGGGTGGGGGGTTCCGTACCCCCCCAAACATTTGGCTTGTCGGTCCCAAATTTGCAGTACAGCATTAGTGCTGGTCAAAGTTGAAACGCAAGGAAAGCCTTCTTTGTCGGCAAATTGGGGTTGAGAGAAGTCTTCTTCGTCGGCAAATTGGGGTTGGCACCCCCCAGACATTTCCCTTATCTATGCCCCTGATTGCAGCCATGTTCAAATGTATTTCTGCAAACTCAGCAGTTTATGATTAGCAGCCTTGCGCTTTAAATTAATAGCTAAGCTAATTTAAAATTAGAATGGTTAGTTTGCAATTTGGGAACATGAATACACTTTTACTTGTTGATGTTTCATATATTTTATGACAGTATGTGACGACAGTTTATTGTTGATTTTTCCTGAGTCCCACTAAAAATTTCATCTTCGAAACAAAAGAAGTATGTAAGTAACTTGAAAGGAAGAAACTGTGGAAAAAGTCGTGAATGCTTAAAAATTTCTGTGTTAACTGTCCACATAATTAGCTGTCGCGAATTGCTTGGAGAGTAACATTTGTTGGCTCTCTTCTCTCTCTCTCTCTCTCTCTCTCTCTCTCTCTCTCTCTCCCCATAAAATCCAAATCTTACACAAAACCAATAGAGCAAATGATCGTACCGTGGCTCGTTGGATGGTTAGGGAACTTTCATCAGCCTCATCATTGCTCATCTCCACTTCAGGCATAAAATTGAGTAGAAAATTTTTCTGACAAGACTTGAAAAGTCAGGGGACTTAACTTTCGCGAGAGGACCAACAACAACCTTTTGCAAGAAGAAACAGCCGCAAAAGTCGCGAGATTTATCTCGTTACTGTTTATTTCTTGTGACAGTTTCTTCCCACGACAGAGTCTTCCTTTAAAGTATACGAAACACAGAACTAGAAATACATGCTTTTTTTATAAGAAAATCTTCATTTTGGTAGAGCCTCAATTTTCGTGACTTTTACTGAAATAAACTGGCTAAAATGGTTTACACTTTCGTTATTAATATTGTATACTTGAATTTTAATTCTAGCTTTAACATTCTGAATGCAATGACGACGAAATATCGATTTTTGGCCAATAAAGGCACTAAATGGTGGGAATTGAGCCTCGTGATTTTCTGAAGGTTTTCTTACGATTTTGACCATTTGAGCCTCATTTTCTTATAAACTTTTTTCTTATAAAAAACGTATAAGAATATAACAGTACAAAAGGAATGTAGGGAACGTGCAACCTCACTTTGATGATGAGGCAGTATTGTTCTCCTTCGTGGAAGTGTAAAGCATATGGTGATAGCTGGTGGGAACTATCTTTGGTGATTTAACCTTGAAAAATGGAGGATAGAGAGTCAACAGATGCCGCTGAAACTGCAAAGTCAGGTCAGAAAATACATTGCTAATTTTTGGAATGTGGTAAAAAGTTCATGCTGTTTTTTTCAATAGCTTCAAGGCGAACCAGAGTATGCCACTTTTTGCCAAAATCTTGGGTGTTCATGACAAAAAGGTATACAAATGTGCGCTTGAAAATGGTGCACTTTAAGTTTGCGCTTTGAAAAATGTACAATAACATTCTAGATTTCCTGGAAATTTCTCAATGCTCAGTCAAATGTGCATTAAATTGGAAATAACATATACAATAAAGAAATTACAGAGAAGCTAGATACTAAATGCAAGATATAAGGGAAACTAAATACCAATACAAGATACAAGGGAAACTAGATGGAAAAGAAATTGTATGGAGGAGAATTTCTTAAGGAGGACTTCTCTCAATAGGTAACCTAATCGAGGAGAGAGCATGCCTTTTAGCAATACCTTGTAAGAAATTGTTTGGACTCATTGTATAGTTGAAACCAAACAATAGTTCATTGCCCTATAGGAACCCTGCAGATTGCCTTATCGCATTGATGTGCCGAGACACCTTCTGTTGGGGGGGGGGTGTTCTGACCAAGTTACCAACTATTGTTACTAAATTGTTACTAAAACAAAAGGTCACAGAAAATACGGTGGCCAACCCTCTTACTGCCTAGCTAACTTTTGACCAGCTTTCTTGCAAACTTGAAAATATTGGGGGGCACAACACCCCCATGCCCCCATCAGCACATTCCTGCCTTATAGTATTAGTCTCCAAGTAGGAGGCTACCAATGTGTCAAATAATGAAAACATTCATCATTTTCATTTAAATACTGCTTTTTGTATCAAAGTGTTTATGAATCTCTGTTTTTTTCATTAGATAAATCCCAGCCAGTCAATGCAGAATCTGGAGATGATAACAAAGAGAGTATTAGGTATTCTTATGAATGTTGTAATTCAACTTCAAAATCATCATCAAAGTTATCATTGCATGCAGATTGATTTTTTTCATTTATCCAAAATAATTATCATCACTGATGTTCACCAGTCATAGATGGTGTTTGTCATCATCCATCATCCTCATCTTGTTTTAGTGTTCATGAGTCAGCAAGCAGCACAATGTCATCACCTACAAAAAGAGTAAGTTGAGAAATTTATAATGTGGATATGAAATTATTTGTAAATTTCCAGATGCAAAGATACAGGCATTTTGATTAGCCATTAGTGTGCTTCTTATGTCTATTAATTTAATAAGGCACAGGCCTCTAGGATTTTATCCCCATATTTTACCTTAATTTTCATGAAATAGTATTCAGTTTGTGATAGCAACAAATTTGTGTTTTTTCCTTCCTCCATATTTGCTCCAAATGTTTTGTATGGCTTTTTCATTACTTAATTTGTCTCTTGTATCAGAATTTTCATTATTTTTGAGGGGCTCTGTATTGGAATTGCCATTATCAGTTTAAAGGCCAGAAATTGATTGTTGTTCATTGTTGTCCTTGTTTTGAGATTTGTAGTAAGATTGCAATTCACTACAAACACTCCGATTCAGTTTGGACAGGGCAAGCCTCCATGATATCTAGAATTTGGAGATGTAACATTTCATATTAGAAGCAGAAAGCAATGCTTCGAGTGAAAGATGTTGTCAAATCTTGAAAGTTTTGAAACACTTCTGTTTTGATGTACCATTTTTAATTCCTAATTTTCACATGGTTATTTACAAATGCCAAGCCATAGATGCTATGTTGATCAAGAAATTTAGGTTGTATCCAAAAAACATTGACAAAAGTCTAAATGTAAGATATGATAATTTAATGGATTTTTGGCATTTAGATGTTCTGTGAGTTTTCTTAAAACTTTGTTGAAATACAGACATTGATAAATTTCTGCTATTGTAAAAGTCTGCAATGAAGTGTAGGCTGCAGTATATGAAAATAACACCAAAGAAATAGCAAGCAATATGTTGGATCGAGAATAGTTGCTGCTTCATTGATATACTCTTGAATACCTTATAGATGGGGGGGAGTTAGAATAGAAGGGGACTAGAAATTCCCTGAAACCCCAATAAGAGGGTTGAAATAAATAGTGTGGGTTGAAAATTTCTCTAATTTTCAATAGTTATTGATGTGTTTTTACAAGTCATGTCAACTTTAGACAGAATTAAATGCATGATTTACCAGGTAGTTGTCTGAAACTCAGAGTTTTGAACAATTTTCTGTTGTCATTATACATAGCCCATTTGCTTTCTGTTGTAGATTTTAATGATGGCTGTGAATTCTTCCTTGCAATCAATGGATCCTCAGAGTCTTTTAAAGCCAATACAACAGGAAATGTAAGAAATATAGCTTTAGAAATGTGAATAAAATTTGATTATTGGCCCTGCCATATTTGAGAAAATGTTCAAAAAGAAATCATATTGTAGTATTGTCTTTGGTTTTCACTTTTAGAAACAAAATCCAAATTTTATATCCAATTTGGTTTGCTTATGATTGTAGTCAAGAGCTCTAGGAGAAGCTGTAATTGGCTCTGTTGCAGACCCCAAAATGAGAGGTGCTTAATTGTGCATGAATGCATCAATACTTGCCTTGCAAGCCCTACTGGTGTAGTTATTCAAGCTCCAAGAATTGATCAAACTTGCTTTTATTTAAAGATTGGCAATGACAAAGATTTAGCCTGAATTTTCCTTAAATTTCTTTATGAAAAATAAAGTATTATTTCATTTTCTTCACTGAAATTGTGAGTTCTTATGTGGGGAGCCACGCCTTGGTACAAAATTTTTAATTCATAGAATGAGAAAACTATAACAAGATAGGAACCTGATCAAGTGCTTGATCAATCAAGTACCTAGTATTTGCTCATTTCAGGGCCTGCTATACAGTTCTTGTTATGCCCCTTAGCATAATGTTGAGATACTGCTTTTGCTTTATTGTTGTTGTGAGAGTTGCATTAGCTATAACCTTGGATGCATTTAGCTTCAGTAACTTGAAAATTGTTCTCTTGATTTAAATACTTTTGAACTTATAAATGGCAGTGCTGTTCTCATTCTGAAGCTAGATCATTTTCTTTACTTATTTTTTCTGCGTCTTAGCAAATGCACCGGAGATGACAACCAATCATCAGTTCCTATATATGGAAATAATGTCACTATATTTCCATCTGAATTAGATGAATCATGCAATAGTGCAAGCAGCAAGGTTAACAGTTTTATCTTTATAATATGATTTTTGTTGTTGACAATATTTTTTATCATTTTCTAAGCATTTTAATCACTAATGTGTAGATTCAGGGTTTGTATGGTCAGGGAAGAGTTAAGGAAAGTCAGGGAATTTTTATTTCTCTTGAATATTTGTGTAATGCCAACTAATGACTGTATATCTGTACATGATACATGACAGTGTTTATAATTTAGTTGAATAGTAAGGCGTAGAAAGATGAAACTTAAAAGTCTGTTCAAACAATTTTTTTGAACATGTTGAGAAATTTTTTTCCTTGACTAATTATCAAAAAGAGTTTGTAGATTTGAAATCTTTTTTATATTTAGCCAGGGAAAATGCATAGAATTTTAGATTAAATCAAGAAAAGTATATATAAATATTCATCCTATTGGTCAGGGAAAGCTTTTTGCACAAATGTTATGCATATCCTTAGAGGGTGCATTATTGTAGCTGAATTCCATCAAATTTTCTTCTGAATAATTGAGAAACTGCATTAATTCATAATTCAGATACTTTTTATACTGTGACTGATTTTCTACAATGAAAGTTGCAGCATTTAGGAACAGACAAGCTAAAATGTGATTATGTAGCATTATGATGAATCTTTTTTGTCCCCCACTGTGAACAGGTCAGGATAAGTCAAGTTTCCAAATTTGAATGGGAGCGAAGATATTATTTTGGTGAATTGGTTGCAAGCAATAAAACCTATGTGGCTTATGTTGTTTCAGGTATGATAGAACTTTTTGTTTTGAATAGATCACTTACACTCAGGGTTGCCACCAAATCAAGGAAAATCAGGGAATTTTATTTTCAGTCAGGAAAAGTCAGGGGAAAAAGAAAGATATTTTGAAAAATCAGGGAAGTCATAGAGTTACTATTGTGTCATTTTAGAGTGGCAACTTTCTCTATGCTTAGTCACACATCCAGTTCAGTGTGACAATTACCAAGTGTTCCTCTTTTTTACAGCACTTTGTTCTGTACAGTCATTTTGAAGTGCAGTTCTGTCTTTTTTGGAACCAAAAATTTGAACTACCAGAAATAGGGTCAAGGCTTTCCCAAATGCCACATCTTTGGAAAGAAATAATAAGACTACCAGGGAAAATCAAGGGAAAATGAGTAGTATTTCACAAAAAGTATTGGGAAATCGTGGAATATAGTCTTGAAATATCAGTGGCAACCCTGTATACTATTGAGCAGGGTTCACCAACATTTTTGGGCGTGAGGGTCATTGTCACTTTTTATTACCCGTGTGGGAGCCAAACGCTGCCAATGCATCACCCTGTTTTGCATAGTGCAGCTCAATTTAGGGGCTGCTTTGGGAAAAGTGAAATTGGTAAATTGGTATACCACAACAAAAGCAGCAAAATGTAAACCAAAACAGTGTATTACTTTAAAACCATGCACTTTTTCTGCAAGAACTGGGGTCAGATTGGGTAGCAGCTGGGGTCAGATCTGGCCCCAGGGTTGGAGTTTAGTTGCTCCAATGACCATTAGTTGAAGGTTGACCATTAGAAAAATTGACTTGCTGTAGTTTCAATGCAAATTTAAGTATGTATCGTTCTTGGCTGCAAGGTTTCATTCTCTGTTGGAAGACTTGGAATTCTGATGTAGCTTCTTTTTGTCATCTTATTCAAAGGAAGTAAATCTGGCAAGAATGAACAAGTCAGAGTGATAAGTCATAAAACGTCAACACGAGTCTTACTGAAAGGTTTTGAAGGAAAAGTTACGTGTATTATGTTTCGAGGTTCTGATGATAACCAATTAGCGTGCATGGATATGATTGGAAATATTCGAGTTTTTTCAATCTTTGAAGCAAATGGAGAACTAAAGTATCCTTTTCTATTAAATCTTCAACTTTATACATTTTTCAGTTTGTTGTCACAATTTAGTGGTACCTAGGGATGGTTTTGTCAAAGCCTACTTGGGTGTTTTTATTCAGCTTCAGTATCCGTCTTAATTAGATGGTTTGCAAAATTGATTTATTTTGATTTCTTATGTGATAGATTGAGTAAATAATTGATTTATTGATTGATCGGTTGGTTGATTGATTGATTAATATGCCTAAATTCATTTGTTGATTGGTCATTAGATGTTTTCCTAACAATAGTAGCCTGACTATAGCTAATAATTTTCTTTGGATTTGCCACCACTTTTAGATGTCTATGCTTGAGAAGATAGTTAAGGTGTTGTAGGGGTTAGTTAGATAGCAAATGGAAACATTATCAAACTATTTAGGAATTGCTAGTTACTTCTGCATTTTTTTAGTAAAAGGTAGAGGCCTAACTTGGTTCCATATTTCAGTAATTATTTTAGGTAGTTACTCTTACAGAGAAAACTAATGGGTGACCAGCATTTCAGAGTGGAAGGCCAGCTCTTCATCGCGCGGACTTTATCTCCCTAGTGCTGTAGCCTGATGTTTACTCGCTTCTGGTTGGACGGGCTAAGAATGATCATTGGACTGCCAAGCGAGACTTGGCTCGAGGCACCTTATGTATACTACACAATTACCCATGCTGGGGCCAGATGCAAGCAATTTAGAATCTTATCTTAGGTAATCCTCTTCCGTTTTGAGGCTGCTATGGGAAAAGAAAGGCTGACAGACTACAAGTGTCCTAAGGTGTAAAAAAGGCCGTACCTTGTCAAAACATGTACGGTATTTCTTTTCAAAGAAATGCTGTATGGTTGTCCGTAAGCACGGAGCAGATTGGTTAGTAGCTGGGGCAGGAGGCAGGTGACTCCCTGCATTATGCTGTTGACCCTTTGATGGGAATGATTAAAGTCCTTGATTGTTAATAAGATATCAACAGTTGGTGGAGCTCATAAGACGTAATATGCACAAAACGGAACACAGTTTGGTAAAATGGGCTCCTTCAATGTTTGATGATGCAAATGACGATGATGAGAACACTGATTTGATATTAGCAATAACGCACAATGAAAAGGCCGAAGTTTTGTCTATTCGCACAATTTTGGAGCAGCACGGAAACGAGGGGACACTTGAAGATATATTTCATGGCAAAAAGACCATTCATAATGGGCATGGAAAAGTAAATTTTATTTGTGAAAATATTTATTTAACTATGATTATTTCTTTACCTGTAAACTTGGCACATTTGTAGGCCTGAGCTTCTCGCCAGCGATGTCAATTATGACTCCATAAAGGCAGAGGTCATGTTTTATAATCGTAATGGGTTTGATACTGATTTTCTTTGCCAAATGTAATTAAATTCAATGTTCTTTTACCAACAGCCAATTACACAAATAGTAATAGCACCAAACCTTGAAGTTCTTGCAACATGCAGTCTTGATGGTTTTGTTAAAATGTGGAATATTTGCTTTGATGAAGAAGAAGACCCAAGGTACTTAAACTTTCTCCATTCATTGATTTTTTTATCTATTGAGGAATTTCCAGCAAGCTTTCACTCTTTCAAGTATTCGTCCTGGAATGAACAGAAGGGTTGATGGATGGATGGATGGATGGATGGATGGATGGATGGATGGATGGATGGATGGATGGATGGATGGATGGATGGTTGGATGGATGGATGGTTGGACGGATGGATGGATGGATGGATGGATGGATAGCTGGATAGATGCATGCACGCAAGGCCTTTCATGTATCGAATCATTAATTATTTTACTTTTTTCGATAAGAATCAACTTTTGACTGATATGATTTGCATTTCTCAAAGGTGCTTACATGAATGGCGGCCGCACAATGGAGAACCTGTCTCTTCATTGTTCTTTTGTGACAATCATTTGGCACAAGAAGAGAATATTTCATCTTGGAGATTTCTGGTAACTGGCACTAGATACAATAGTGAGCTAAAAGTTTGGTGTTCTGTTTCATGGACATGTTTACAGACATTGAGGTAAAGTTTGCTACTTTTTCTTAGTTTTGTTATGAGGCTCGTGACCGCTGTTACTACCTTTGTAAGTTGAAGTTGCTGCGCTTTTAATCATTGCTTTAATGTAAAAAATCACTGCACTTAAGTTCAAACCATAAATTGAGTCATGCAGATAGTGCAGTTAACTACCAAAGGTGAAAAAGTGAGATTTCTTATTTAGATTTTTTGGAAACAAATTGTAGACTAGGTTTGCATAACGTTTTCTTAATTTACAGCGAGATTCCTTTGTAAATCGGTGGTCGAACATATTGTCTTCTATGTCAAATATTGATTTCATCAAGTTTAGGCCTAAAGAGCAGTTGCAGATGGTGTCATTCTAAATGTCTTGAATCTATCTGATATTCTTTACGATCTGTACGTTCTCTAGAAGTCAGAATATTAGTGGATCTTATCCTTTTTAGGTTTTCTGAAAACCCACAAATGAGTCCATCGGAAGAGTGAGTTTTTAGAGACTTTTCTTGAAAGTGAATTTGCAATAAATAACTTGAAAAATGCAAAATAATCTATCTTACTTGAATTGTTGTATTAGCTTTTCAAGCGCAGTTTTTATACATAAGAGCATCGTAACTACACAATTACTATTGTGTAATGAAATTTAACGTGCGCTTTTGCTGAATTATAAAGCAATTGTCATCTCATTGGTATTTCTCCATGTCATCATTACCTTTTCATAATTTTTTGTGATTGAATTAGTTTTTTCATATCTCAGGAGAAATCCAGTCCCACGTCTAAAGGCAGCCTTAGATGAGTCAGGCACCTTTCTTATTCTATCAGACGTCACAAGACAGGTTAGCTTATGCCTCTATTTTGGACGGTTGTCAAGTTTCAATCAGTATTCGTTTCTCAAATTACTTTTAGATCTATAAATAAATACGCCCTGCTAAATTGATCGTAAAATGAGATTGCAAAGCATGTCATTGCTCAGTTTGTAAATAAGTATTTCTTTTTCCATTTGTATTATAGTCTAATATTTGGTTTTTTACTTTGTTTTAATAGTTGGTTTGAATTAGTTTTTAACAACTATAGTTGTAACCAACTATTGATGATGACATTTTGGCATACCCAGAGTTAACTGATTTTGGAATTTTTCTTTCTTTAACGTTAAACCTCTAATTAGTTTACATCCGATTGTACCTTTTCTCCAGAGATATGTTATTACTTATTCTTAAACAATTGTCAAGCTGCTTGGATTTTTCTAAGTTGTCACTCTGTAAACTTCTTGTCTCTGAGATTATCACTTTTATTTCAGCGTTTCGTGAAAATTTGTACCAACTTATTATAAATTCACTGTTTATTGTCAATTAATTTTTCAGGTTTTGTACGTGCTTCAGTTGTTTCAAAATGCCGAAGAAGGAACTTGTCATTTCATATCATTGACAGAATGTATCCTGACACAACCTATGTTGTCTTTTTCTTTGTACCAAAGCAAAGCAGTGAAGAAGCTAATTGAAGGTGAGCATGAAGACGAAGAAGAAAGCGAAGATAAAGATACTCATGACTCAGATCACAATGGAATCCTTGCAGATAATGGAGATACTTCTGATTTCGCAGCTGGTGGCAAAGAAAATGATTATCAAGTTTCGTTGAAAATGTTTGCCATTCACGATAAGTCAGTGTCATCGTATATTCACCATTTTTGATTCCACAATGTTTTGTTTTTATGTTTTAAGAATTTTTGTGAAATGATGCCTTCCTTAACAATATACCAGACTTATTTCTGTAATCATTTGTTCTGGTTTTAGAAACTTTCATATCGATTATTCGCAAATGTTATGTTGCTTTTTATTGCTGAGTATATTGGAATCTAATTTGATGCCTTTTTTGCAATAAATTAATTTAAAGAGATCTGCTGTGGACTGTATATTACATACAAAAATTTCAAGCTTTTTTGTCTCTTTATTCTTAGAGTGATTGCTTTGTTTTAGGGCATTACAGAAACTTCATATCCGGTACACACCATCTTGTTCTGTTCGACCACCTACACCGTCCGTATACACGGCTGTATCTTCGGAGGACCACATATGTAAGTGGTACTACCATTTTATTGGTTATGCTTGTGGAAAATCAGAGCTTTCAATGATATTTAGAGTAAGCGGCTAATCATAAATAATAGGCTGTTGTGTCTCATGAAGGGCCACCCATTATTTGTACTTTTTCACGCCATTTTAAGTCAAAGTAGACGGCAGTTCAGACAAAAGTAGGCGACGATAAGTCGCCAGTAGCAGCCTTCTTTTGAAAGCTTTGGAAAAGATGCGAGTATGTGGCAATTACTTGCTGCTAGAGCAGGATTGCAGTCCAGATTTTGCCATAAGCTTTTGGTATTTTGAGAAGGAAAAGTGCATTTTTGATCAGGAAAGTCCCTTGTAGGACCTGACCGCTATCAAAATTACATATACATTAGAACATAAATGCACACATACATACATACATACATACATACATACATACATACATACATACATACATACATACATACATACATACATACATACATACATACATACATACATACATACATACATGCATATAATTTCATGGTCCGTATGTTCTGATTTACAGGGCTAATTGGTTGTCAAACTAGGCATTCTTATGGTTTCATTTTTCCTCGCTATGATTGTAGTGCTGGGTAAAGTGTTGAGTTGTAGTATCAACACCACTATCAATATTTTTCCTCGTTATTGCATGAATATACCATTGAGTACAAGACACTGTTTTATATCTGATTTCATCAACTTGGAATCTCATTATTGTTTTTATTAATCATAGTGTAAAATAATGGCCAGCTGCACGATATGTTACCGTTTTTTAATCGAAAATAAAGAGTAAAAACCTGCATAAAAATGTGAATCGTTTGTAGTTTACAGTTGCAGTCAAATTTCATGTTAATCTAGCATATCTTTCAAATATGTTGACCGAATTAGACTATTTAAGTGTAAGTGGTAAAATCTATCTTTTACTGTAAAATAGAATCATTGTATCTACGCCGCCATGCAAAATACTCCATTGTTTGGCATGAAATTCCAGAATCCCTTAGGATTAGGATTGATTGTTACGGATTGGGAGCGTAAATTATCAGACTATTTGCTAAAGAGGGTGGATTTGATAGAAGTTTCATTGAATGCTGATGTTTCAACGTGTTACAATAAATATCTTCAGAATAAGGCTATATTGCATGCATTAACCATTTGCTCGCCTCATCCATTGTGACATTTTCATGCTC